>PVKH010017283.1:0-15472 GCA_004027955.1 Chaetophractus vellerosus | reverse complement strand
AAAAAAAAAAGTTTATAGTTTATTTCTGATCTACATTTTTAAATTATGACTCAACTAAAGTCTTTTGGGAGAGTCAGATACATATATACATATTGAAGATGTATGAGATGTGTAAGCTAACCATCTATATTGATTAGTTAAATATTGGTTATAATTACCCTTTCCATTCTCTTAACAGGCTGTTAATGATTCCTTTTAATACTGTCTTCTGAATGTCTTGAGGCTGTAGGCAAAAGAAAATCATAAGGTAATTAGGATTGGCTATTAAGAAATCTTTCGCTTACTTAGCTACTTTTACATGTTAATTGTATTTACAGGTCTGTTTCAATAGTTAAAATCACACTGGATGATCGAGGACTGTCACTTATGGTGGTGTCAATTTCACATTTTAGAACCTTAGGGAAAAAGCTGGTCCCTGGGATGTGCAGTGTACAACCTCTACAACCACATATTGTGGTCCTTTGATGACCAACAGCAGTTTTATAAAACTGAAAAACAATTTTACTTTCCTTGGCTTGACAGGAAAATTATGAACACAAGTCTAAGAGTAGCATGTTAGAAAATATGATTGCACATATTTTCTTTTTAAAGATTTATTTTTATTTATTTATATATCCTCCCCTTGCTGCTTGTGCTCACTGTGTTCATTTGCTTTGTGTTTTTCTGCATCTGCTTGTCTCCCCCTGCTGGGTCATCCCGCTGAGTCAGCTCCCTGCGTCCCCACGCCGCGGCTTGCCTTCACCAGGAGGCTCGGGAACGAACCCGGGGCCTCCCATGTGGTAAACCAGAGCCCAACCAATTGAGCCACAGCTGTTCCCTGATTGCACATATTTTGAATATATTTAGTTCTACCAATACCATGCTAATTCAATGCAACCTGATTAAATTTTGTTAAAAATATAATAAGAAGATAAAGGTTTTTTCATTATAGTATAAAAGATTTGGAAAAGGCATAAAAGAATATTTTTATAGTTTAATAATTCAAATATTTTTTAAAAAACTCTTACTACCAAACATCTGGAATAAGAAAGAAAATAAAATACATCTAGGTGGTGCTGTATCTTATAATAAATCTTATAATAAATATCTTATAATAAATAATTAATAAAATCCTCATCAATTAGATGCTTCACATTATTATTAAAATATCTCAGTGTCATGTTTTTATATGAAAGCGGTAAATGCCAAGGAAAAAAGCATTTTATGATTTATTTAAGAACCACAACCATGACTTTCAGCCTAGTATATTACAATTTATATGTCATTCCCTTCTCTTTCTTTGCTTACAGTGACCCTCATATCTAGAAGGCAAATACCACCCCTGCTCAACTAACCACTTACTCAGTGTTTGCCTCTGAACTGTGGAAAGCTGCTAGAGAAAAATCACACAAATGTGCTGATTGATCTCATTTTAAGTTTATGATCACAAATCTCAAAAGGACTCTCAATACCATGGATAGTCCTACAACACTTCCCTAGTTCATTTACTTCCTCTTCCCAAGGCAACTATTTCAACCCTTCTCTTAATTTCTCAAATATCCAACACCTCCTTCTCAGCATCACTCTCAGCTGATGACCTTGCCAGGCACTTCAGAGACAAAACAGATGCACCCAGATCAGAACTTATTTACTGTCCCACTATCAATTCTACCAATTTACTCTCATCTGCATGTGTCTAAGGCCAACTCACCGACTTGGGCGCTATATCACATCTCCTCTTACTTTGCCAGAACTTGGTTGTTACAGTTTTTTCTCTTCTGTATCACCAATTTCTCCCTCTCTACTAGTTCATTCCCATCAGTGTAACAACACATACTAATATCACCTGTGCTGATTTGCCTCTCTACAGCCACTATTCTCCACTCAGTTCTATGCCCCAGGGGGCTCATTTCTAAGGACTATATCAACCACACTCCTTTCCCTTCTGTCTTTTGATTGGGTTTGACTAATAGTAATAGTGAGCACTGGCAGAAGCAGCAGGAGAGTGAGGTTGGGGTCTTTTTAATTCCCTCAGTTCCCCCTTCCCTGCAGAGTCACTTTAGGCTGGTTGTGTTCCTTACCTGAAAATCACAGCTCCTATAAGGCAGCCCTTTCCCCAAAAGTCCATGTAAAAATTCACCCCTGGGGTACTGTACTATTCCTTATGGTTTCCCTCACCCTGTTATCTCTCTCCCAGTTATCCAATTTGAGTGTGTCATCTATTTCCTGCCAGGATCATGACTAATATATTCCCCATACTAAAAAAACTCACATTTGGTCCCATGAACTCTTCCAGCTGCTAACTCATTTCTCTGCTTCTCTTCAGAGTGAAACTCCTCAAGGGCAGTCTGTACTCACTGTCCTTACTTCTTTCCTTCTCATTCTCTCTTCAGCCAAGAACATATAGTCTTTGGTCCCCACGACTCCACTGAAACGGCTTTTATTAAAGTCATCAATTGTCTGTATCTTATTAAAGACAATGGCCAATTCTCTCTCCAGTTCTTATTGAATCTCAGCAGTATATGAAACATGTTGCTCTCTTCTTTGCTGGTGCTCGAGTTCTAGCCATCTAATTAAATGACAATGCCATCCTTTTGATTTCCTCTCTTTCCCTCAAGTCCCACATCCAAATTACCAGAAGCTTTGTTAGATCTGTTCCAAAATATATTCAAAGTCTGAATATTTCTCACTATTTCTACTGCCAAAACCCTAGTCCAAACATCAACTGTTTAGATCACTGTAATGACTTCCTAACTCTTCTCTTTTGCCCCACCTAAGATCATCCTCTGCAAAGTATTCAGGGAGAGCTTTCTAAAGTATAAATCATGTTATATCGTGCCCCCCCCCCCAATTCAGGTTTAAAACCCTTTGATGACTTTCTATTACAATTTCAATAAAATTCAAACTCACATAGCCATACAACAATCTGATATCTAACAGCCTCTTTTTCTCCATTCTCCCTAATTCACCAAGCTTTAGTCACACGAGCCTTATTTCTGAACTTGTCAATTGTGTTTCCTTCTCAGGGCCTTTGTGTTAGCTGCAACTTCTCTTAGTGTGCTGTTTTCATGGATGCCCACATGGTTGGGTCCTTTTCATCATTCAGATCTCAAATGTCACTTTTCAGAGGTCTTTCTTGACTGCCTAGCTAAAGCAATCCCCCCCACCCCCATCATTCCTTACCACATTAAACTTTCTTGAAAGCACTTATCAGTACCTGAAATTAACTTCCTTCCACTTGTTTTCACATTTATTGTCTATCTCTCTGCCCTCTGCTCTCATTTAAAATTTAGAATGTAAGATCCTTGGGGGTTTATATTCTGTGCTTTTTCCTCAACACTATATTTCCAATACCAAGGCATTCAATACATACTTG
Source organism: Chaetophractus vellerosus (assembly GCA_004027955.1). Taxonomy (NCBI): domain Eukaryota; kingdom Metazoa; phylum Chordata; class Mammalia; order Cingulata; family Chlamyphoridae; genus Chaetophractus; species Chaetophractus vellerosus. Next base: position 12,117 of record PVKH010017283.1, on the reverse strand, counting down.
CAGACTGACTGACTGACCAATTCTGTTTACTTAAGTTCTATCCTTTTCAAGGTCCAAATAAAACTCCACTTCTTCCGTATAAACTTCCCAACTCCAGTGATTTCTTCCTTATCTGATTACCTATAAGATATATTGTCTGAAATTAGTAAGAGCTACTTCAACTTTCTTTCGGTTAGTATGTGTGTAATCTGGATATCTTCTTCCATACCTTTATCTCACTCAACCTTTTAAATATTTGTATGTTTTAGGTATCTCACATAAATAGCATGGAGCTGATTTTTTAAAAAATCCAAAGTGACAGCCTGTCTTTTAATCAGTGAGTTTAATTCTTTATATTTGCTGTGGTTATTGATATGCTTAGGCTTTTTTCTACAACCTTTTTGTTTCTATTTAACTTTTTATAATTCTTTTTAGATTTATTTTTATTTATTTATTTATCCCCTCTTGCTGCATGTGCTCACCGTGTCCATTTGCTGTGCTGTTTTTCTGTGTCTGTCTCCCTTCGTTGCGTCATCTTGCTGCGCCAGCTTACTGCGCTGCGCGGGCTGTCACCTTACCAACACCATGCGGGCTGGCTTGCCTTCACCAGGAGGCCCTGGGAATTGAGCCCAGGGCCTCCCATATGGTGAACGGGAGCCCAACCAATTGAGCCACAGCTGCTTCCCTTATAATTCTTTTTTCTTGCCTTTTAAAAAACTGATATTTTATTTCTCCACTTGTTAGTTTCCTTTTTCCATTCTCCTTTTCTGTTAAGAGTGTCATTTGCCTAACTTGTATTATTTTAGAGGTTACCTATGAAATGTTATCATGAATAGTTAACAAGTCTCAAGATAAAATCCTAATTCCTTTCCAGAGCATCTCAGAATATCTTTGACTCCAGTCACCTTCCCCTACTTACATCTAATTAAATGACATGTTATTATTTTGGTTTTGTCTCTTTTTAAATCCCACACTTTAGACATTTATTTTATATAAAGGGTTTAGAATAACTATTTACCAACTTCTTTGCTCAGCATTCCTTCTTACGTCTCGGACCTTCTCTTTCTGAAATCATTTTCTTTCTTTCTGAAGTCTACCCCTTACAAGTTTCTTTAAATGTACATCTGATGGTAAAATCGGTTTTTGTTTGTTTGTTTGTTTATTGTATATGTCTTCATGTAACCCTCATCTTGAAAGTTAGTTTTTCTGGCTACAGCAACAAAAGTTTACAGTATTTTCTTTCAGCTTTTAAAAAATATTCCATGTTTTTCGGCTTCCATTATTACTGTTGGTAAGTCTACTGGCTGTCAATTACTGTTTCTTTGAGGGTGATTTGTCCTTTTTCTTTGGTTACTTATGAGATCTTCATTTCATTTATGTTCCACAGTTTTACTACAATGGGTCGAGGTTTGGATTTCTTTTTACTAATTTTTCTTAGTATATATTGTGCTTTTTATGTTTTGTGGATTCATGTCTTATATTACTTCTGGAAAATTTGCAGCCATTAATACACCTCTATTCTTTCTATTCTCTAATTCTGAGACTTCAATTGAAATTTATCTTAGACTTTCTCATTCTACCCCCATACATCTTTACTTTTTTCAGTTTCTTATTTCTTTTTCATTTGTCTTCACCTCTATGTTTCAGTTTGTCAATTCTTTCTTCAGCTGTCTTTAATCTACTGTTAAGTCATCTATTGATTTTTCTACTTCTAAACATTCTGTTTGGTGTTAAAGCTGACTAATTACTTTAGACAGTCTCATTGCTGATAATCCCAATATCTGAAGTCCGAGGTATATAAATTTAATCTATGTTATACCTGCTGACTCTCATTCATAGTCAATTTCTTGTTAGAATACTTCTTGATCATATTTAGTTTATGATATTCTGTGGGAATCCTAGGATTCTAAAATGAGGATGTTTTATTTTTCTTCTAGAAGCTGGTGGGTGGTAGATGGGAGGGGAAGCACAGTGATGAGGGCAGTGAGGGAAAGGGAGCTTTTCATACTTGGGACTTCTTTAGGGTCTCTGGTTTATCCTGGATCTCTTATTCAACCACCTCAGCTTACTGCTAGGGTAAAGCTTAGGTTCCAGGTTTCACTTTACTAGTACGGAGGTTTCTTACTGCCCTCCTTCAGTTTCAATTTGATTTTTAAAACTTTTAAATTTATGGGTAATTTCAAACTTAAAGCAATGTTGCCAGAAAAGGTTTTTAAAAATTCTTGTATACCTTCACTAAATTCTCCAATTGCTGAAACTTTACCACATTTGCATTATCATTCATACTTTCTAAATTTATAAATTATTTTCTAAACCATTTGAGAGTAAGTTGCAGACATGTTGCCCCTTTATTCCCAAACACTACACTGAGTCTTAAGAACATGTATATTCACTTATTATGACCACAGTACAGTTAACAAAAATCAAGAAATTTCATACTCATATAATACTATTACCTAATCTGCAGACTTAATTCAAATGTAGCCAATTGTCCCAATAATGTCCTTTAGAGCATTAAATTTTTCATGATCCAGGATCCAATCCATAAGGATGCCTGGCATCTAGTTTTCATTTCTCTTTAATCTCCCTTAACCTAGAACTGCTACTCAATACCTCTGCCCCATTTTTAAGAGTTCAGGCCATTTATTTTGTAGAATATCCCTTAATGTGGATTTGTCTGCTGTTTTCTCATGATTAGATGCTGAGAAAGATTATGTATTTCTGGAAGGAAGACTCATAAATAATGTGTCTTTCTGTCTTTCTCAGTGCATCATGTCGGGAGGTTTGGTGATTTCGTTAATCGGTTAAGATAAGAGAATCAATTATTACTATGATGGTTACAATAGTGATTTTTTTAAACTTTATCATTCTTTCTACATTTATTAGTTCACAGTCTACTGTATAAAAGACTTTTCCCAGTTCCTACATTTATGTACCTATATCTATCTATATAATTACCTATCTACCTATTATCTATCAGTATGGCCTCATAGATTCCTATTTTATTCAGTGGGTTATAATTCATTATTATCATTTTTATTTTAATGGCCAAACTGTGTCAGATTTAGCCATTGAGTCTTCAAACTGGCTCCTGTGTCACATCCCTACCATTTTTAAAAATACACTCTCCTATTATGTGTAACAACAAGATGTTCCAGTTTTATCTTGTACTTTCCCTGCCTCAGCCCTGGAACAAGCCATTTCTCTAGGAGTGGTAAATGATATTTAAAAACCAAGATCTGGGTGCTAAGCGTTCATTAGTATTGGGGTGTGATTGCTTTTAGGCCCTTTCAGTGAACAGTGTTAGGAAAAATACACACAGATACACACACACACAGAAGAATCAATATCTATAAATTAAAAACCATGAGTCCATTATGATACCTCCAATTCCAGTTCAACACACACCCAGGGTTATTTCTAGCCTTCCCCTATTCTATACTTGTATCTCCCTTCTCCCAAAGTAAGAAAGCTGGCTCCCAACATCATCAATATATTTAGTCTAGTTTAATTCAACAATACACAGAAAATAGTTTCAGGATTATTAACCTACAACACTGAAAAAAAAAGAAAACTAGAAAAGTTGAAGTTTTTTTTTTTAATATTTAGATTGCAGATACACAGTCAAGTACTGTGTATAAAAGTTATATTTGGCTTAGTTCTTTTTTATTATGGTTATGGTATTCATTTGAAATATAATTAAATTCATTTTTTTCTACTTGTATTCCATTTTAGGGGGTTTTCCCTTCTTGTTTGCAGATTTTATTTTTTACTGTATATAAAACATTAACATTGTTCCAAGTTAAAATAAATTAGAGAAGTGGCCCTAGGAATGGAACTGTTTGGTCATAGCATATGCATATGTAAAGCATTATTAAATAATGCCAAATAGTTTTCCAAAGTGGTTGTACCAATTTATACTTATCTCAGCAGGGTATGAAAGTTCCAATTGCTCCACAATTTGCCAATACTTGGCATGGTAATTTAAAATTTTTAATAATTCTGATGGGTAAGTTGTGTTATTTCTATTTCTCTGATGACATTAATAGTATTAAATGAGGCATTGGCATCTTTCTGCAAATCTAATTAAGTAGGTAAATGCATAACTTTTTTTTGCTGTTTAATGTGAATTTTTAAAAATTTTTTCTTTTTTTAAAAAGATATTTGGGTTATGTATAACATTTTAATGACTATTCTTAGTAATATTTGAACCATAACTATTCCTTCAAAATTTTCCTTTTCATTATGTTTAATAGTGTATTATTGAGCATGTGAATAAGACAAAAGATGCCTGCTATACAATTTACCTCCTATACAATTTTGAATAAATGGAGTGACAAGTCCTAGCAAGTGTAGTAAGGCAAATACATACATACATACACACACACATACATACATACATACATACAAGATATAAAGATTGGAAAGAAATAAAACCTGCATTTTTCATAAATGGCATGATTGTGTACATAGAAAATCCAAATATACTGTTTAGAATTAATGAGTTAATTTAGCAAGGTCACTAGGTAAAGCTAAATACATGGAAGTATTTCCATGTACTAGGAACAACTAGAAAATGAACTTACGATAACATAAAAAAATCAAATACCAAGAAATAAATGTAACAAGAAATTTGTAAAACATTTACCCAGAAAACAATAAGACACTACTAAAATTAAAGATCTAATTGGAAGGGTATATCATGCTCATGAACCAGAAGGATGTCAGTTCTTCACAAACTGATCTATCGCACAACCTGGGAACTCAAAAGAAATGCAAATTCTTGGGCTCTACCCCACACCCACTGAATCTGAAAGTCCTTCCTGTGAGTCTTATACATGCTACACTTTGAGAACCACTGATCTATAGATTCAATGCAATTCCAATATAATCAAATAACTTACTTCTTTTTGCAGAGGAAATGAAGCATGATTTTATTTTTAAAAAACTTTCCAAACAAGGACTGGATGTAAAGGTATTTTCTGCCTAATTCTCCATTAATTAGAAAAAGAAAATAAAATGATGTACTATCTTATTATGCCAACTAAATTCACTATAAAATTACATCAGCGTTTGCAGTGTAATTATGTTACCATAATTTTTTAATAATGTTTTTTATAATATTTGTGGAGCAGCTTCTTAAATATAAGAGACACAGAAGTATATGATTTGAATGTATTCATAAACAATACTTACAGTATTTAGTAAGGCATCATACACAGCGTTCACAAATTTAGCATTAATCCCAGAGTCTTCAATGGTATTAAATGAGGCATTGGCATCTTTCTGCAATTCCAAGTAAGTGGGTAAGTGTATTTATACCTTAAGGACTATTCTTAGAAAATTTGAACCATAACTATTCCTTTATAATTTCTATATTTTTAGTCTGATGATAAAAGAAAAACTGTTAGTATAAAATTGCTGAAAATATATAAGGATTATTTTTAAAACTTTTTAAAAATGGAAAGTATAGACTCAAACATTAACACTAATACAAATAAAGACAATTTTTAAGATATCACTTGTGCTATTTATTCATTATACACATGATTTCAGAAATCAATTCACATATATGTTTGGTTAAACAGTTGCTTAAGTTAATAGTAAGTAGAAAGCAAGGTAAATTTATCATATCTTTTTTGGAAATTCCAAAACTAAAGGTGGATAAAAACGTGTTTGATGTATTATTACCTTAAATGCAGCATTTAGTTCTGGGAAAGAATCAAATGTTGTTAAATAAAAATCATGTACTGCTTTCCAATCTCCTGATGACTTAACTTTTTCTACATCGTCCCTAAAATGAGATCATACATTAACCATATAGAAATATAAATATTATTTGGATAAAACAGCATTAATTCTTTACAAATAAATATCATCAAACATATACCTTGAAAATATTGAAATTGAATACAGAAATATATGCCAGTTAGTGAATGTACAGTTTATTAATTTCTAATTCTTAGCTGGATCAAATTTCTGTTTCAAATTTTTTATCTGTTTTTAAAAAGTTCATTCTTGACATGTGTATTTCAACCGTCTCTCTCTCTTTCCATTCCTTCGTAGCTAAACTTCTTGAGAGGATTTTGTTTACATTCTCTCTCTATTTCATTTTCAACTTATTCATTCAAGTATATATTTTGATTTTTTGAATGGTGACATAGTTTTTATATTATGTGTTCCACAGTAGATGAAACTTATTTTTCTTAAGGCCACATTCTCTTATTTTACCACCACATTTATCTCCTTTAGCCTGTTTTAACGTATTTTCTCTTAATGTTTCCTTTCTTTTGCTACAACCTATCTACTCCTTACCTGTTATATATACATTTATTTTTACTTTCAACTTGAGACATGCAGTCTTTTATGTCTTCACTCTTTGCTAATGTCTTCAATAATGATCCACAAGTTCAATTAACTCCTCACATATTAAATCTGCTGACATCAGATGACTTACATGTATACATATAATGGTGAGTTGAAACTTACTGAAAGTCTTTCATGGTTTTGGGCTGGATAGGAATGGTAGACTCTGGAAGGACTGGGGCCTTCATTTCAGATGAAAATGCATCTACAGAGCTACGCTGTTTTTGTCTAACATCAAGACAAATAGGTGGTAGGTCTCTCACTGTGAAGTATAAAAAAAAACATTCAATGTAATTAACCAGAAAATTTTCTGAATTATAAACTGCCAGGCTAATTCAATATGAATTAAAAAATAAATGAGTTATTTTGTATTGCAGTTACTTTAGAATCATATAACAGAAAAACCTACAATAGTGAGGGGCACTTCCTGGAGGATCTATTGTCTCCTCTCCTATCTACAAAAGATCTTAAGCTTTATCTTACATTAATGTGTATATATAAAGAGTTTCTGCCTCTCCCCACCCCCAAAGATGTCTGTAGATGAAATATAGTTTCTTTTCCCTCCAACCTTCCCAAAAGTTGTCTGTCAGAGAGTATTTCAGTGAGACTCAATGTGTTTAATATTTAGTTTTTTGAATATATTCAAATTATATATGTTGTCTGTAATGATGGATTTTTAGCATTTTTATTATCGTTAGCATTTTTATTAACTTTCATGAAATTTCTATGTATTTTGTAAATATTTGCCAGTTTACCTTTTTGTTGCATTTATAACCTTTTAATTGCAAAATGAAACAAATACAGGAAAATCTCACAAAACAAACATATGGCTTAATGAATTATTATAAGGCAAACACTTTTGAAACTACCAACTAGTCAAGCAATAGGATATTACCACCAGAAGCCCCTTTATCTGCCCCATCTCAATAAAAACCTCCTCCCTCCCCACAAAAGTAAACACTCTCCTGATTTAATAGCTATTTCCTTGTTTTCTTTATAAACCAACTGTATCCCTAGATTCCATAGCCTAGGGATACTTTTAAAAAATTTTTGATATATATATTAAGTCTCTTTTAATCTACAGGTTCCCCCCTCTATCCTTTCTTTTCCTTACAATTTAGCTGTGGAAGAATCTGGGCCATTTGACCTGTAAAATTTCCTACAGTCTGGATAGTGCTTATTATGTAATTAAGGTACAGGTCAGTTAGGCTGGATATAAAATTCTTAGCTCACATTTCTTTTTTTAAGTATCTCTTACTGACATAAAACATCGCTGAAAATTCTGATGATCATCTAATTTTCTTTCTCATATAGGTCATATGCTCTTTTTGCCTAGACAAAGGATCTTCCCTACGCCCCGCCCCCCCCACTAAATTTTAGTAACATTATTGGAATATGTCTTGGTGTTGGTTTTGTTAGGGTGACAGTCTCCAGAATTCAACATATCCTGCAATACATAATAATTTCAAATGTCTTTTAATTTCAGGAAATTTTCCTTGAATTACAGTTTTGAGTATATATTCTGTTACCTTGCACCTATTATTCATATGTTGGGTCTTTACCTTGTTCCAATTACCCATATGTTGGATATCTTTGCCTATTTCAATTTTAGTTACTTTATCCCAAATTCTTTTTATCTTCTTAATTGATTTTAAAAAGCATTTTCTGCTTTTCATCTGCTAATTCTCTTAAGGCATTATCTGTTGTGTTTGTTTGCCTTGGTGTTTCTTCACTTTCTTATTTATAAATATTTTTTGTATTTCTAATTCTTAGTCACCTCATTTCTGAATTTTTATAATTTTGATTTGTTTTCCAAGTGTTGTATAATTTTTTTTAGATCATTTAAAATAGTTGGTTTTATATATTTTTGTGGGCATGTATGCGTCTGGTATGCTTTCATTGTCTGAATGGATGTTATTCTCTTCCTTAGTCTTTTTCATTATAACAAAGTTTTGTATTTACAAATGATAGGATTTGACCTCAATTCTTTTCTATTGCTGATTTTTATCTGAAACTAGTTTTTCCCAATTTTTAAGAAGGTAAGTGTAGTTCCATCCCTTTTGTTGTTTTCACATAGAACTACAAAAAATATGGTGGCTTGCTTTCTAAGGTTTCCAGGCCCTGATTCCCTCCTCCACTTTTATTCAAGCACCCTCTTTCCTTAATATCCCAGTATCCCTACCCTACTCAGTTTTAATGCTAATTTCAGTGTGGGGTCCTGGCCTTAAAAGAGGACCCTCGCTAGTCAGTTCTGAGAATTCAAAGGGGGCTTACACTGCTTTCTTTAGACCATGGACCATATGCATTCACCTGTTCTTGGCAAAACTCCTCCCAGTTACAGCATTTGTTCTCAAATCAGCCTGCTGAACTTTCCAATAACTACCTGCTGCCTATCTTTAAGTTGTCCTGTTCTCAGGTCCATCAAATAGTTTTTATGATACCTTCCAGAAAACAGAAGCAGGGGACCACCTTCTAACTCATTCTATAAGATAAACATTACCCTAATACCAAAACCAAATATAGACATTAATAGGAAAGAAAATTACAGGGCAATATCTGTAATGAACACAGATGCAAAAATCCTCCCCAAAATATTAGTAAATCCAACAATGTAGACCAAATGGGATTTATGGAAGGAATGTAACAACATCAACAAATTAAGAAGAAAAACATTTGATATATCAATAATGCAGAAAAAGCATCTGACAAAATCCAATACCCATTCGTCATTAAAAAAAAAACTCTCAGCAAACTAGGAATAGAAGACAATTTCCTCAACTTGATTATGAACGTCTACCAAAAAACCCCTACAGCTAACATACTTAATGGAGAGAAACTAGATGCTTGCCCCCTAAGATGGGGAACACAACAAGGATAACTCTCTCACTATTCTTGTTAAACATCTTTCTGGAAATCCTAGTTAATGCAATAAAACAAGAAAAGGAAATAAAAGGCATACAGATTGGGAAAGAATAAATGAAACTGTCTTTGTTAGCAGATGATATGATTGCCTATGTATAATATCCCAAAGAAACAACAGCAACAAAAAGTCCTGGAAGTAATAAGTAATTATAGCAAGGTTGCAGGACATAGGTTAATATACAAAAGTCAAGTGCTTTCCTACATACCAACAATGAACAATTGTAATTTGAAATAAAAAAATCACAAGATCTTATAGCTTTCACAAAAATTAACTCAAAATGGATCATTGACCTAAATGTAAAATGCAAAATGATAAAACTTCCAAAAGATAGTGTAATGGTTTCAGAGTTTTATTTAATTATGAATTCCAAAAATATAAATTGGATTATTCTTGTAAACTAATCTGTTCATCTGGGCGTGATTAAGTTATGATAAGGGCATTAACTAGGCCACATCAGGAGGGTGTTGGGCCCCGCCCCTCGGTGGGTGTGGTCTCAAGTATAAAGGCTAGGCAGCAGATCTGAGTTGCAGAGATTTAGAGAAACGGATTGGAGAAGCAGTTCTGATGTTGGAGTGAGCTGTTCGCCCAATAGTCTACAGCTGCCTTGTAGAGAGCCGCAATGCATAGAGAACCTCATGGTCTACAGCTGAACTTGTAGAAGAAGCAGAAGCTAAGCCCGGAGAGAGATGCAGGCCCGGGAACAGAGGAACCTGGAAGCCTGAACCCTGGAGACGCCGGCAGCCATCTTGCTCCAATATGTGGACTTTGGTAGGAGAAGAAACTTATGCTTTGTGGCCTGGTAACTGTAAGCGTCTACCCCAAATAAATACCCTTTATAGAGACTGACCAATCTTTGGTGTATTTCAAAAGGCAAACCTGTGGCTGACCGAAACAGATAGTATAGGAGAAAATCTGTGTGACTTTGAGTTTGGTGATAACTTTTAGGTGCAGCACCAAAACTACAGTCCATGAAAGGAAAACTTGATATGTTGAACTTCATTAAAATTTAAAACTTCCTCTCTGCAAAAGACACCATTAAGAAAATGAAAAGACAAGCCACTGACTGGGAGAAAATATTTTCAAAACGCAAACCTGTTAAAGAATTTTATCCAAAATATACAAAGAACTCTTAAAACTCAACAATAAGGAAACACACCAATTACAAAATGGGCAAGAGATATGAAAAGATACTTCACCAAAGAAGATATACACATGGCAAATAAGCATAAGAAAAAATGCCCATAATCATGCCATTAGGGAACTGCAAATTAAAACAACAATGATATACCACTACACACCTATCTGAATGGCTAAAGTCCAAAACATTGATAATACCAAATGTAAATGAGGATGCAGAGCTACAGTAACTCTCATTCATTGCTGGTGGGAAGCAAAATGGTACAATGACTTCTGGCAGTTTCTCACAAACCTAAACATAGCCTTACTATACATCGCAGCAATCAAGCTCCAAGATATATCCCCAACTAAGTGAAAACTCATGTTCACACAAAAGCCTGCACATGAATGCTTATAGTAGCTTTATTCATAATTACCAAAAGTGGGAAGCAACCAAGATGTCCTTCAACAGATGAATGGATAAACAAATAGTGGTACATCCATACAATGGAGCATTATTCAGTGATGAAAAGAAATGAACTATGAAGTTATGGAAAGATATGGAAGAACCTTAAATGCATATTGCTAAGTTAAAGAATCCATGTTTAAAAAAAAGATACATACTATATATGATTGGAAAAAGGCACAACTATAAAGATGGTTAAAAGATCAGTGGTTGCCAGGGGTTCAGGTGGTGTGGAGGAGGGATGAAAAGATAAAGCACAGAACATTTTTAGGGCAATGAAACAATTCTGTATGACAGTGTAATGGTGGGTACATGGCATTATGGATTTTTCAAAACCTATAGAACTGCACAACACAAAGAGTGAACACTAATGTAAACTACGGATTTATTTAATAACAATGACTCAATATTGGTTTATCAATTGTAACACGTGTACCATACTAATGCAAGTAGTAAATAATAGGAGAGATGGTGTGTGTGTTTGGGGGGGGGGATTTATATAGGAAACTTCTGTACTTTCTATGCAATTTTTCTGTAAACTTCAACCTTTCGAAAATTAAAGTCTACTAAAAAAAAAAGAATGTGTATTCTGTTGTTGTGTTGAGTGTTCTAAAAATGTTGATAAGATACTGTTGGTTGATGGTGTTGCATGATTGTATATCTTCGCTGGTTTTCCGTCTAGTTCTAGCAAATCCATAATTAAAGTTGAAGACTTCAACACTCATTTGTGGATTTTTCTGTTTCTCCTTCAGTTCTATCAGTATTTGCTTCAAGTATCTTGTTGCTCTGTTGTTTGGTGCATATACATTTAAAATTGCTATGTGTTCTCAGTGATCATCTCTTTTAATGTCCCTCTCTGGCTCTCGTAATTTTCTTTGCTCTCAAGTCTACTTTATCTGATATGAATGTAGCCACTTGTTTCCTTCAAGTAATACTTGCATGATATATGTTTTTCCATGCTGTTTTGGTCAGCCACAGACGTGCCTTTTGAAATATACCAAAGATTGGTCGGTCTTTATAAAGGGTATTTATTTGGAGTAGAAGCTTACAGTTACTAGGCCACAAAGCATAAGTTTCTTCCATCACCAAAGTCCACATGTTGGAGCAAGACAGCTGCCAATGTGTCCAGTGTTCAGGCTTCTGTGTTCCTCTGTTCCCGGAGCTACGTTTCTCTCCGGGCTTAGCTTCTGTTTCCTCCACAAATTCAGTTGTAGACTATCAGGTTCTCTATGCGTTGCGTCTCTCCACAAGGCCAGCTGTATACTAT
>PVKH010017281.1:0-15432 GCA_004027955.1 Chaetophractus vellerosus | reverse complement strand
TTCTTTGATTTCCTTTAACAGTGTTGTGTAGTTTTCCTTATATAAGTCCTTTACATCTTTAGTTAAATTTATTCCTAGGTATTTGATACTTTTAGTTACTATTGTAAATGGTATTTTTAAAATTTCCTCCTCAGATTGCTCGTTATTGGTGTACAGAAATGCTACTGATTTTTGGGCATTGATCTTATAGCCTGTGACTTTACTGAACTCCTTTATAAGTTCTAGAAGCTTTGTTGTAGATTTCTCAGGGCTTTCTATGTATAGGATCATGTCATCTGCAAATAGTGAAATTTTTACCCTATATTTTTGATGTAACATTTATGTAATCTAAAGCTTCTTTAAAAATTAAAAAAATAAATAAAAATAAAAGTTATTATGAATGTATAATTGATTATATGAAATTATATTCATCATTTATTGATAAGTAGAAAAGCCATGTGTTTAATATTCCATTGTATTTATGTACCACAATATATTCAACCAACTCCCTACTGCAGGACATATGCGTTGTTCCTAATATTTGACAATTATAAACCTAAATTGGATAACTTTCTTATATGGGCCTATTGAATCTCTTGTGTGATATTGTTACAAAGGTAAATTTCTAGAAGTAGAATTTATGGGCTAAAGCATATATTCTTTTAAAACTTTTGATATCTATTGCATAACTGGCCTCTGAAGGTTTTTTGAGATATTTGCTTTTAAATGTGCCTTCTATTAATTTCTACAGGTTATGTCATCTTCCCCTATTGACTTTTAAGGTCGGGGCTACCTCTAAACATAGGCTAACTTGTTGAATAAATTGGATCTGTTATTATATTTACAATTTGTTTCCATTTCAAACTATTTATTCTAGTTCTAATAACACTATTTTAATTATTATATCTTTATAAAGTTTTTATAACTGTTAGGGCACATTTTCCTATTATGTTTTCATCTAAGCTATTTATTTTCTAATGAACTTCAGAAACATCTTGAATTTTTTTCCATTTATACTTTTCACTAGAGGCTTTTAATTTATAAATTAATTTAAGATAAATATTGTTTTATAGTACTATGTATTCCTATTTTAGTACATGCAGTATCTTTCCATTTGGTCAAGTGTTCTTTTATCATGTGAATTTCATTTTATATTTGTTGATCCAGTTTTCTATCTGATACCATTTTCTTTTACCTGAAATACTTCCTTTTTCACTTCTTTTAGTATGGGCTGCCAGCAATGAATTCTTTGACTTCTTCTTCATTGAAAAAGTATTTTTTTCAAGTTCATTTTTGGACAGATACTTTTGGTTGATACAGAATTTTAGGTTGGGAGTTTTTTTTTTTTTTCTTTGAGTACTTTAAAGATGGTGTTCTATTGTTTCTGGCTTGCTTATTTACCCCGAGAAGTCTTTCTTCTCTCTTATTATTCTTCTTCTGTAGTTTAGTTTTTTCTGACTGCTTTTAAAATTATTTATATATTATTGCTTTCCGGAAATTTGATTATGATGTTCTTTGGTGCGATTTTCTTTGTGTTTATCCTGCTTGGTGGTTCAGTGAGCTGCTTGTATATGTGGGTCTATAATGCTTATTATCCAAATTTTGCCTACAGATCATCTGAGATTAGATTACCCGAACCAGCTCCACCACCACTTCCAGAGAAACGCAGACACACTCTGCAGGAAAAGAAAAAAAACGTCAAGGAAAAGAAAGTAGAAGAAACAAAAGGATTAGAGAAAACAAACAAGAACCTGGTTCTACATTTAATTTCTTTTGACAAAAGAGTTTTGCAGCTTGAGAATTTTCAGTTCAAACTTCCCATCTTACAGAGGATAAAACTGAGGTCCACCGAGGTGATTGTCTATCAGGACCAGATACAGAATTTTCGGGCTCAGTGCAAATGAAAATGCATGGTCCCTTGCTCAAAAATGATTAAGAGGGGCCGGCTGGATAGCCCAGTGGATAGGGTGCTGGCATACCACATGGGAGGCCCCGGGTTCGGTTCCCGGGGACCTCTCCTAGCGGGCAGACCGCCTTGAGAAGGGCAAGCCGCCATGGACGGGCCAGAGCCGCAAAAAAAGCTGCCACGGACAGGGCAAAAGCCGCCAGGGGCAGGGCGGGTCGCCCGTGAATGGAGCGCAGCCAGCCACCCGCGAACTGAGCACCGGCAGTGAATGGAAGCAGAAGCCGCCCACAAGTGGGGAAAGCCACGCCTGCGCAGTGACCAGCCTCGGCGCGTCCCCGCAACGGGGGGAGGGGAGATATGTAATAAAATAAATAAATCTTTAAAAAAAAATGATTAAGAATTCCAAAGTGGTGACAACCGCAAATTAATATAAATGTAAAGCCCTTCTTTGCACAGGGCTCTGGTCGCATGCCATGACGGGAAGCTGGCCCTGGCGTCTGACACGGGGCCACAAATCTTGGTTCTCATCACACGAAAATTAGAACTGCTCTCGGTTATTGAATAGAACTTTTCATTGCCTGCTCTCTGTTTCTTATTGTCATAACGCTTAACTTAGAGTTCATGTGAGACTTTATCGTTTCTTAGTTTTGCTGTTCTCAGTCTTCTGGCGTTTCACAAAAACTGGAGTCAAGGATACAAACCTGCCTTAAGGTAATGCTGCATATAATCCCTCAGGGAAGAGCCCACAGAAGGACAGCCTTAGTGAGCGCCGTGCATGTCCCTGCTGAATCCTGGGGAGATTGAGAAAGAACAGGATGACCTTGTCCCTCTCTTCTCTGCACAGGTCTTATTCAACCATGTGAAATGCTGGATTACCTCCAAGTAAATCCCGGCTGTGCAGTGCCTCAGCTGCTCTTGGAGAAGCAGCTGGCGGCTGTCTTTGTTTGGGTTATATTACATCCCTAAAGGTTCATGCCTTCCTGACGAGGATAGTCTCCTTGAGCTGGGTTGGCCTCCTGCGCTCTCTGACAGGCTTGCTGGGAGCTAAGGGAGGTAACACTGAGCCTCTGCTGGAGCTGCTGTCTGTCTGGGGAGAGGAAATCCTCGGCAGATGTGAGCTCAGACAGAGAAACTGGCTCAGTGGTTCCAGTCAATCATAACGCTCAGGTCTCTGCCACCTACAAGCCTGACTTTTCTCTTGCAAAACAAACGAACAAAAAACCATCAGCGGCCCCAGAAGGGATTCCTTCCCAGAAGGGGAGAAATTCAGACAAGTGCACACATGCACTCTTGAGCCCTAATACTCACACACTTGATTTTAGATGTGCAGGCTTAGAGAAGTATATGCCCATATCCCCAAAGGAGTCCAGTTTGAAATGTTATCTGGCTAGTTGTTCTTCATGGAAAATGAACACAATCCACCGCTTCTCCTAAAACAAGGTCCTACTGTCTATGCATTGTCACATATTACGAATTTCCACTTGCTACAAGGCTGATGGAACCATATTTTAAAATGTATGCTCTGCTCCCTTTAAAACTGTCAGAAGACATTTCATTCCTATTGCACTCTCTGCTTCCTGCTTCAGTATCTACCAATGAGAAAAACAGACGTCTTCTCTATTGCAGAGATACTGCTTTTTCGCTTTTTTTGGTAGCCAGAATGCAGTCTACTCTCCTCCTAGTCTTCCGATTCCATATCAATAGCTCTCTTTCTATAAATAGAATACAAATAGGAAAAATATGTACGGGCTGGAGGAGACTCGTTGCATTCTGGGAAATGTAGTGCCTCAATATTCCATCCACAGACAGGAGCTGCTGCTGGAGCGGGTCTGGTACAATGCATGATGGGGATTGTAGTTTTTAATGTACATCATCTTCTAATAAGCTGGAAGAAAGTCTGTAGGGCCAGAAAGATCAGAGACATTGAGACAGAAGTTTTACATACCACCCTGCTTTATAGCTACAAATCTGGGAAGGGAAATTGGCCAGGCAGTGAGAGAACAGGGAGTGGGGTCAACAGAGAGTGGCAAATACCAAGCCTAGGAAACTGAGTTCCCTGCGAGGAAATATTAACTAAAAAGAGAAACTAAGGAGAATAAAAAGAAACAGCATGGGACTTAAGAAAAGAGATTGCTGAACAAAGCAAAGAGCACATCAGTCTGAAGATCCAGAAGAAAAGCAGATCTCTGAAAATTATTTATTTTGAAGCTGAAATAAAGGAAATCAGAAACAATTTCATTCTCAGTCTATTAATTTTAGTAGTAATAATAATGTCTGGCATGTATTGAGTGCTTACTGGATAGCATGTAATTTTCTAACTACCATTCACGTATTTACTCATCTAAATGTCAATAACAACCTTGTTAGGCAGGTAATATTATTTTTAGACTAGGAAACTAAAGAACAAGAAGGTAAGGGATTTTCCCAAGGTTTCATCAATAATGAGAAGCACTTATTTGAATCCAGACCTGACCTTCCTAACATCTCACTGGATGTGATGAAAATCAATAAACCAAGATGAGAAAGGACCTGGTTACTACAAGAAAAGGGTAGAAGAAAATTAAAATAGAAAGAGCAGCAATAAAATTTGCATCAAAAATGATGAGAAAAAACTGACATCTGGATGATGAGTAAAATAGACAATTTCATTAAAAAATTGGAAATAACGTCTTTCAAGTGGATATAAAAAATCCTTCTTGAGAAGACTTTCCAGAAAATAGAATTTCCTACCAGTTTTAGAACTCCAATTAAATATCATTAAAAATTATCAGTTTTCCCTGGAAAAATGTCCTGGAGGGAAATATACCAAAATATTAATATGGTTATCTTTTTTGGTATGAGGCCATGAGATTTTAATTTTTTCTTTGTCTTTGTTTTTTTTTTTAAATAGGGTATGTATTTCTTTTTAAAATAAAGGAATATACTTTTAATAGACCATCAGTTTATGAAGAATTTGAATGGAGATGCCCAATGTTAGCTTCATGTCCTTATCCTCTGCAATTATCCTTTCTCCTCAAAATGGCTCAGTGCTTGAAATGCACATGTCCTTTCTCTGGCTGTTATAATTCTGGTCCTTGTGAAGGTCCAGTTCCAATGTGAAATCTCCTTTAACCCCAAATTAACTTCCCATCTGATTCTGTCTAATGCTGTTGAGGCCACAAAAATGTCTCTGCTCTCGGTGGGGTACAATCACCACAGAATGTGGCGAGCACTGTGACAGAAATGCTGTGGGGACCCAGGGGAGGGAGGGAGGGGGTAGCTGTGAGGAGGAGTGGGAAACTGTCAGAGATGGTATCCCAGGGAAAGGAGGGGAATTTTGAGAAGGGTCAGCACTATTTATTGAACCCAGTAGTATACCACTTTCTGTAAAAGATGCAAAAGAAACCTAACGTCTCTATTTTCAAGAAATCTAACCAAAACAATCTCTACAACAGGAAAAGAATTATAAGGAACAGTCTAGAACAAAAAGGGGTATTCAATGGCTTGCCTAGGCTTTTGGCTGTGGGGTGGGGGATTTGCTAGTGATAGGAGAGAGCTTCAAGGGCTCTCTTAGAACTAGTTTAGTGGCTGATGCCAGTCCCGCTTCTCCAATAATTTCCTCTACAGTTTAATGGGTGCTCAACAAAGATGACTAATTATTGCTCATTTGAGATCTGAAATTCCAAGACAGCCTTCCCTTGATGAGCTTCTGGGAGAAATTCCAACCTGAACTTTAATGAAATATAAATAGTTTCATTCATGCTATCACTATGGTTTTGATTGTTGTTTAAGTTGCACATCAACAACTCATTCATTCTTTTCCAGAACCTCAGAATCTGTGTAATGTGTTCATTCCTCTTTTGGAAATTGATTCACGCATTGGTTCTTGATGCATGACTGCCTACCCAGAGAACATGGGCTGACTTTGGAATCAGACAAGTCTGTGTTCCCATGCTGAATCTTCCACTTACTATGAGGTCTTGGATAAATATGTAGCACCTCTAAGCCATTGTTATGCATAAAATAAGTGAACATTTGTGTCTTCTACCTTATAGAGTTACTATGAGGATTATAATAGTACATGCCAAGTGCCTAATAGGTGTCTGACACATAGTATGACCTCAAAAAATATAGGAGGTAGTGGCTGTGGTGATGAGGCCACTGTGATGTGATGACTGACAGCCGAAAACACTTCCTAGAAATTGAGCAGGAGGCATCTCATCCAGGAAAAGGAAGTGACTGGGCTCCGTTCCCCCAGAAGGGGCTTCTGCTCACTTGTCACAGCCATTTTCCTAACCATGCCACGGATGCTTATTTACACCACTTTCCACTCACGTCCTGCAAGAACGGCCCTGGTTTTCTTCGCATTCTAGGAGCGCATTTATGGTTTCGGGCGCTGAGGCATGCCACTCAACACATGCCTCTGAGGAACAGCGGGAAAATTAATGAACTCCTTACTGTAAAGCCTCCTGATACACTCTGAAGAGCACTCACTAGCCTTTTGTTTTATTCAAGGGGAGGCAGAGATATCATCTTTTCAGAAGCAGCATCGAATGCAGAGCAGGCGAAGGAAAGAGCAGCTTCAGACTGTAAACATGAGCGCTATCCCAAATGCCTGGGTTCTGCGCTGGACAGGACTATGAATGGGAGAATTTTCTGGTGGTAGCCTTTGTGTGTGAGAGCCCTGAGAAGTAAAAATAAGCAAGAGAGGGAGTTTCCTCCCTCGTGGGACTGGGTGTTTCCTGAAGGCGCAGAGGCAGAGGCAGGAGGAGGTAAAGCTGGGAAGAAACATGGTGGTTAAGTTGAAAGGGTGGAAATGTGCATCATATTCACGGGGCTTGAGGAGGAGGTAGAAAGCAAAGAGACAGGGTGGGGAGCAGTGCAAGGCCCTGTGAGTTAGGAGAAGCTTAGACGTGTGTCTGTGCGGTGCCAGGCACAGAGTGAAGCGGGACATGTAACTGCAGCCCTGGGTGCTTGGAGCAGCTGTACCGACTTACTAATAAAACACGAAGTCTCCTCACATAGGACCTCGTAGATCCTTTATTCCACTTCTAAGCAAGCACGGGGGTATCTTTCTATTTCTGGGTGTTTTTCCCTGTTGCTTTCCTCACAAAGCTCCCTGTCTAAGTCTCCCAGGGGTTGAATCTGATCCTGTTCCCCCAGGGAGTCACTGTGAATCCTGGGATGCATCATTCTGAGCTAAGTCTCTAGTTTCAAAGAAGAGCTTAAGGGTTCCGTGCGATCCTTGCTCTTAGAGGTCTTGGCCATTTTAGAGATGCTATGGTTATAAAATGGCACTTAATGCAAAATCAGGGTAGGCACAGGAGAAGCTCTGAAAGCATCCAGTCAAGCCTAAACTAAACTGGGTTCATTTAAAGGGGATTTCTTTTTCTGTGCACACCGTACAGCATGCCTATTGAAAATTTCTATGCCAGCCAAATGAATCTCCTCTCTGATCCCAAGTAAAGTTTACAATCTTTTTCTGCCTCCACTGTTTGCCTTTGTGATTTCCTACATCTGGAAGACTTCCTTCTCTCCCCACTCTTCTCTCTCTCTTTATCACTATTCTATACATCTTGCAAGTACCAGCTCAAGCACCTCAAACTCAATCTGTACTCCAATTATCACCCCTCATCTGAGATATACACGCGATTCCTGGTACCACATTTTCTTGGGTGGTCATCCATAACTGTGATGGCAGATACACTACCTGAATGGATTCCCAGTGCCTTCCCAAGGCCCCGGTCAGCAGTACCTAATTAGGACTAGTTACCGTGAAGGCAGGGCAGGCTCGGGTACTTCCTCAATAGAGCATAGGCAGGCAAATGTGTCCAATCCATCAGGTTTGACCTGCAAGATGAAACCTATCTGCCAGCATTGTTTTGTAATATATTATGGATTATTTAACTCTTAGGCCTTATTTAATTTTTTAAATACAATGTTTTCCATGAAACTAGACTGATCACCTGGAATGGAAATAGAACTCTTCAAACTATCTCTTTAACTAGTTGACTACAATGGCTAAGAACCCCACAATTAGGGGTCATTCTTTTAATTAGGTGACCAAATCACCAGGAGACTTCTGTGAAAACGAAAATACACTTTGGAGAGACATACCGTTAATCCATTATCAACATAAATTAGAAAATTGGCAGTCACTTTGGAAACAAAGAAGTAGGGCCTTAAGTGCCAGTACAATGGACAGGGAGGGTTTGTTTTGGTATATGATTCCCATTCCCAGTTTAGGGATGAAAAAACAGAGACCCTGATGGATTAAATAAATTAACTGTGGCTACCCTGCAAGTTAATGGCAGAGACAGAGCCCAGGAAAGTAAGAGTGTGGTGAGTGATCTTGGGAAAGGGCTTTGAGAGGGACCCAAGGACAGGCTTGGCTAGAAGGCAAATACAAAAGAAGTAAATCCTAAATTTCCTCAGGGGGCTCCCCTTGCTCCTTGCTGGGCCCAGAGCAGCTGGAGTTGATGGGCCTTCTCATCTGTGAGCCATGGGCAGATCTGCTGAGCTCTGCCCTCGATAGACCCCACAGGATCTGGAACTTCTCTGATATCTGCTGGGAGCTACTCTTCCGTAGCTCTTCACCATTATGGAGGCCCTCAAAAATTAAGTCAGGGAATTAGAAAAATAAAAAAAATAGTAAGAAACGTGTTCAACCAATCATCTTGAACACCAACCCAGGATTAGAAACAATGTCCTTTAAGCATCTAGAATGTGCTGGGACTGTGAAGCCTAAAGTGAATGGATTTATGGGGCACAAATGATGCTGCTGGTTTGCTGTCTCTGAGTAGGATTCCAGAGTGAATAAAATAACAGAATAGACGTATAAGGTGTATTTCATCCAAATAAAATTTTACATTTAAAGTTAAATCAGTAGCTTTGATATAAACAGGGAACGATAGCTGTCTGAACCACTATATAATATGAACCTTGTGTAAGTGGCGAGGCACAATGCCAAAAGATTCAGCCAGCTTTGGCATTTGATTTGACCTTCAATAATATTGCTCATATATGCCCCCAAAGACAGAACGCACAGGTTGCTTATGATATTTGTCATATTATTGAATGTGAAGACCTAAGCTCTGGATATAGGCTTTAGAAATAGTATAGCATTTCCCTTTTTTTTTTTCATAATCTCCCAGTATCTTTATTTCAGGACATTTGACTTCATGTCCATACGCACAGATTCTGAACAAATATTTTATTATAGAGAAAACTTAGGAGAGATGATAAATAAAAATGTAAATTAACGTGTCAATCAGACATGAAAATAGGGTTTTAAAGAGAATTTATCTACTCTAAAAGATGGTAAAGATGATCCTTCGGCTAAATAACTTGAGAGTGTAATTGGCTGATGAGAATGTAGAAAAACAGTAATAAAAGGGAAGTATTTTTAATTTTAGCTTGTGATTTCCAACCAATTATAAATTGGTTTATTCCAAATGAATACTCACAATTTTCAAAATTAAATTACCTTGTTTTTTATTTATTTAATATTTTCTTCTCAAACCTATTTATGAGGCTCCTTAAACATATCAGACAGTAGGCAAAAGCAAGAAATAGAGATTTCTTGTGTATGTGTATATATTAAGGTCTGTTAATATAGAGCATTATTTAATGAAATTGCATTACATTGTTGTTAACTTGCAAACCTGGAAAAACATTTTGGCATGGGGTAAGTCCTCTTCAGGTAAATGCTTGTTTAGATGAAACTGGGTTGGGATGACTGTATCTTATTTCTATCCCCTTATTAACCACAGGTATCTTCTCCCCACCTTAGAGAAAACCTTAACAATGCTCTCATCTCAACAGCAATTAACTGTCTTGAGCCAGCTGTGCTACCAGGCTCACCTGGGACCCACACAGACCTCAGGCTTCAGTGCAGCTTTGCCTGGCCACATGACCAGGCAGGTCCATCCAGGCATGCATTTAGATGTGAAAATATCATCCCCTAAGAAGAAACAGGTTGAGAACAACTAACCCGTAGGTCCTTGGAAGGGTGGAGAAAAGGAACACTTTTATCTAGGGTGGGTAAAGTAGTATAATGTGATGATTCTCAAAGTGTGGTCCTCACACTAGCAGCAGCACTATCTTCACCTGCAAGGGTGAGAAATGAAAATTCTCAGCCCCCCTAGACCTACTCAATCAAAAACTGTGAGTGGGATCCTGCAAGCTGTGTTTTACCGAGACTTCTGGGTGATTCTGATGCATGCTTAAGATTGAAAATCATGAGTTTAGTACATAGGAGAGCTTAGGGAGTCAGGTGTTCTTAGAATTGAGTCTGAACTCTGCCAGGTATTACCTATGTAAACTTGAGCAAGTTACCCAACTTTTCAGAGTCTGAATTTACTTATATGTAAATGGAGATACTTAATATTATCTTGGTAAGTTTTTATTAAATATACATTAAATACATTATATAGGACATTGTGCATTATTTATGAAGTAGGGTGTTAAAACAGAAATCTTCTTGCAACAACTCAGTATCAATATGAGCCATCAGACACCAAGGATGAGGGTGACACAAAACCCTATAAGGGGGCTTAACAAAAGAAATAATCTAAAGACAGTTCCTCTATTCCTGAACTTTCTCACCAGGAATGAATATAAATTTGTTGGGTCTCAGGGAACCAGCTGTGGCTCAATTGGTAGGGCTCTGGTTTACCACATGAGAGGCCCCAGGTTCGGTTCCAGGGCTCAAGTCACTGTGCGGTGAGCTGACTCAGCGGGATGCTGCAGCAGGGGGAGACAAACAGACACAGAAAAATGCAAAGCAAATGAACACAGTAAGCACAAGCGGGGGGGGGGGGGAAGGTATATAAATAAATAAAAATAAAAATAAAAAAATAAATTTGTTGGGTCTGGATAGAAGGAAATTCTGCCAAAATATTTTAGTTTTATTGTGTGTCTCCAATCCGAGTGGGAGGGTAATTCAAAGGGAGATCAATACATGCCCCCTGCAGTTGCAAAACTAGTGCACTGGTGCCTGCCTCGGGCTTATAATTGTTACAGCAGCCTCTTGCAGCAGAATAGAGGTGGCTGCGTTGACATCTGCTTGCACGCTCCAAAGTTTCTCAGGGTAAGAACTGGGTAAGAATTTCCCCCGCTGCATGGAAAAGAGACAGTGCTGATACAGGGTTGTCCTTGCATCCGTTGGAAAGTTCTGCAGAAAGGGCAGAGTCTTCCCAGCACCAGAAGCTGAAGGAGGATACCACCTTCCTAGAGACTATGGGAGGAGCCACAGGGACCTCTAAGAATAGAGATTAATTTACTCAGGTGAAAGGAACAGCAGGTGAGAAATCACAAGCAACACTCATTTCCAGCAAATACTCAAAAGAATCACCTTCAAAAATCTGCCAATCAGAGAGTAGGCAGCCAGCTGATGACAGTATAAACTCAATAAAAATGATTTCTGTCCCTTTTCATTCTTGTTTCTCCCTGTTCCAACAGTGGATGGGACAGTAGGTGACTAAAAGCCGGGTATGAGAGCCAAGGGAATTATTAGACAGAGAATAGAGAAGTCAAATACAACACCTTTTCCCACCACAGGCCA
Organism: Chaetophractus vellerosus; assembly: GCA_004027955.1. NCBI lineage: Eukaryota > Metazoa > Chordata > Mammalia > Cingulata > Chlamyphoridae > Chaetophractus > Chaetophractus vellerosus. The sequence continues at coordinate 4,003 of PVKH010017281.1, read as the reverse complement.
AACTATAGCAACAAAGGAGACTGTAATGCCAAATCGAATTTACAGGTTGGATTCATGTCTGGTCTCAGCATTCTAATGTCTGAATTTAGACTCTGAGATTTGTGACTGTACTGTTGTCTGTTAACTGAAAGTGAAGGAAAGAAAGCCCTGGGCCCTCTAGAATTTTCCTCTAGGAGAAAGGAAGACTACTGTCACTGAAAAACTAAAACAGAGGCAAAGATAGGTCAGAAAAGTAAAATTTGAGTTGATTTTATAAAGTGTTGTGTTCATTCAATACACACGCACACAAACCCATATACAAACAGGCATGTCAAATGATAAGGCCACCAATAAATGGCAGCTTTTTGCTTTCATTAGGAAAAATAACATTCTGGCTGCCTTTAGAATCAGTAACATTTTATTAAGTCAGATTTTATAGGTCTAAACATAAAGACAGATGTATCAAAATGTAATATTTTAATGATTACTAACATGAACCAACACAGGTTTATGGCAGAAACAATGTTTTTCATAGATTTATAGGATAAGAGGGCTATAGAAATATAGAATATAGAAATATAATAGAACAATTAAATTAGATATTTTCAAGACTGAGAGAGCAAAATGGTCAGGGATGTTGCACCACTTCAGGGGTCACCATTCATGTAATAGGATCCCCTCTAGTTCTGTAGCCAGCCTGTAGACTATAGATGGTGGCCCTGGAAATGATCAAGGCCACGCCCCAATTTAAAGTCCACACCCTTTTCAAATTGTTATGCAATAGGTTTGAATGCTTCCTGTAACAAACAACTCTCTGATTCCTACTGGAGACCATCTTTTGAATGGATATGATCACTTTTATGGATAATGTCTCCCACCTTTGTGTTCAAACCCTAACCCCCAGTCCTTGGAAGTGAATCTATCTGTAAATATGATTGCTGATGATGTTGGTTAAGATGAGGCCAAATGAACTAGGGTAGGCTTTAGTCCAATATGACTGGAGTTCTTATAAGCAAAGAAAATTTGAGCACGGTTAGTGGGAAACAGGTGGTGAGAGACATGGCCATGTGATGACAGAGGCAGAGATTGAGTTATGGATTGCAGGCAAGTCGCAACTAGCGTGCTCCAGAATTAAGAGAAAGCACAGTTTTGGCGATACCTGGATTTGGGGCTTCTAGCCTCCCAAAATGTGAGATAATAAATCCCTGTTGTTTAATCCAAACAAGTCTGTGGTTGTTAAGTAAGTTGTTAGCCAATTAGTCTGTGGTGTTTTGTTACAGCCACCCTAGCAAACTATGACAATCACCAAAGCATTTTTACTTATGTTATTGCAAAATTGTAATTTGTTACATATCTTAGATCCCCTCTTTGAGGCCACAGAAAATGAATCTCTTCTTTCTGGCAGCCCTTCAGAAATTCGGAAAAGGCTAATAAGCCCTTCCTGAGTTTAGTTCCCTCAACACTTTTCTCATTTGAATTATTTCTTAGTTCCTGCATCCTTTTCAATCCGGTCTAATTACATTCCAATTTGCATACATCCTTCTTAAAATGTCTCATCCAGAACTGAATGTAATGCTCCAAGAAACCCAACTGCCTATTTTTTTTTTTTAGATAGGAAAATATTGACATTTCTAAAGCCATATACTTTGTCAGTCTCGGTGAGAACAAACACTGGGGCCTTCCTTCTGTCCAGTGCTAGTGTTTTCCCATTGTCCCGTCCTTCCTCCAAAACACAAAGTACAGATTTGAAAATTGTTCTGTTATTTTTATTCAAGTGGAATAGAAAATTGAGAAATTGATTTTTCTCAATTTATACATTTCTACTTCCTTCTGGGGAGCAGGATTGCTATGACAATACAACTGGTGCCACTGGACCACAACACAAACCAACCATCCATTTGGCAACTTTCCCTAGATATAACTAGGATGGGGCCAATTAGTATTGACCGTTAAGGCAGCTGATGCAGCCCCGTGGGCCAAGTTGCCCTCTAGACATATGGAACCATCATGTTCATCAAAGGAAATACTAATCCTATGAATTAATGACTCAGTAATAATTATCACCATCACTCAGACTTGTAGATTGCCAAGGAGTTTTCAAATTATTCCATTTTAATATTTTTAATAACACCATAAATAACTGTATGAGGATAAGTAGAGAAATATCTATTGATTTATTGACTTTTAATGGATTGCCTACTATGTGCCAAGCACTTTGGAGATGCTGTAATACAAATTTACATTTAATCCTAAATCCTTCTCAGAGGTTGGTAGTATCTTTTCATTTTACATATGATGTAACTGAGGCTCACAGGGAATAAGTAACTTGTTCAGGGTCCCAAAGCTAATCAGTGGCAGAAGCCTAAGACTCTTCCCATTAACTGTGTTAGTTAGCTAATGCTGTGTAACAATTTACTCCAAAACTTAGCAGTTAAAACAACAAACATTTCCTATCTCACACAGTTTCTGAGGGTCAGGAATTTAGGAACTGCTGAGGGTGGTTCTGGCTCAGGGCCTCTCACAAGACTGTAGTCACACTGACAGGCAGGGCTGCAGTTATTTCAAGGCTTGAATGGGGTTGGAGAATCCTTCTCTAGGCTCCCTCCTGTGGTCATTGGCAGGCCCCAGTTCCTTCCTGTCTGTTGCCTGGAGGTTTGTGTTTCTCAGTATCCAGGACTCTCCATACATGGGTTGAATGTTCTCACAATATGGCAGCTAGCTTTGCCCAGGGTATATGGCAAAAGGGAGGGAGAGAGAAAAAGAAAGGAGAAAGAGAAGGAGGGGGAGGAGGAGGGAGGAAGGGAGAGACTGAGAGAGATAGAATACACGAGCATTCAAGAGGGAACCTCTGTCTTTTATGACATAATCTCTCTCACAAGTGACGTCCCATCACCTCTGCCATATTCTATTGGTCAGAAAGCTCAACCCTGGTCCAGTGTGGGAGGAGACTATATAAGGGTGTGATCAACAGGACATGGGGATAATGGGGGGTCACCTGGGGGACTGTCGAGCACAAAAAACAGCACAACCTGGAGGAAAAAGACCTTCTTTCAAGTATATGCACCGAAAACACACAATTACTGCATCTATGCCACCACCAAATTGGCCATTTTCAGACTGATTTCACAATTATTGTTGAAAAAAACACGTAATGAAGAACAATTGGGAAATGATTCTTTTAATTTGGCTGTTACTATGCCTATAATATTAACATGCTGACTTAATTTCACAATAAGTTTGACTAAATGGGAAGGTTACTGTAGCGACATTCATTGTATGTATATACCTGATTTTTCAATTCCTATTTGAGGTAGTAGTACTTCAAAGACTTAATAAAAGTAATGTATGTATTTCTTGAAATTTTCAAGAGCTGGTTGGGAAAAAATCTGGTAGGTCAGCTCTCTCTTGCCTATCCTAAGTTGATGTATGTACACAGCTTTCAGCTGGACACTGCTGGCTTCCCAAAGAAGCAATGTCTTCATCATTTAAAGTACAATACAGTACATTCAGTCTATTTTAGTTATGATGGTTTTATAAGAAAATAATTTGAGCAAACGATCTAGGGAGTGGCTTCTGGGAAAACCTGATGTGAATTTGGATCCTTTGCCATGCTCTGGAAGAGAGAAGAGGCAGGGTGAGAATTACATGGAGCCAGTGGCCACTGTACGCTTTGGGGGCAGGGAGAGGGAAGGGGCAGTTGTAATATGGGGGCTTTTTTGGGACTTGGGAATTGTCCTGGGTGACATTGCAATGGTGGATATAGGCCATTTCATATCATTATATACCATGAAGAACTGTGTGGGCTACAGTGTGAACTGTGATCCAGGCTTAGTGGCAAAACCCCAAAATGTGTATCTCTATTGCAGGTGATGTGCCACACTGATGAAGGATGTATATGTGGGAGGTTGTGGGAGGTGTGGGAGGTGGGGCATATGGGTACCCCTAAAATTTTTGTGTGACACTTATGTAATCGATGTATCCTAAAAAAAAAAATTAATTAAAAATTTAAAAAATAAATAAACAA
>PVKH010017280.1:0-15496 GCA_004027955.1 Chaetophractus vellerosus | reverse complement strand
CCTTTATAAAGACTGCCCAATTTTTGGTATATTTCAAAAGGTACCCTTGTGGCTGATTAATACATGTATTTATTTATACTTAGGTATTTTCACAATAATAGATCATAAAAGCAAAACAAAACTCTAGCTTAAAACAGTCATCAATAATTATTTATTTTGTTGATCTATTACTTGTTTAGCTTGTATTTGGGTGATATAAGTTAGTTTTGGGGTTGATTCAGGTCTACTTATATTTCTCATTCTTCTTGAAGAAGTGATCTACATTTCTATAACCTTTTATTTTTTGCCCAGAGTAGAAGCACAAAGTAGAAAGCCTACCTAACAAACATGCTTGTGTCATGTTTGCTAATATGCCAATGAATACATCAATTCACTTAAACGAGTTCAGATTTAACAGGTAGCAAGTAAATCCAGTCTCTAGTGGAAGGAACTGTAAAGTCACATGGCATAGGACATGGATGCTGAGAGAGGTAAAGAATTAGGACAAAAATACCACTTCCTACAATTTCTCTCTCATGTCTCTCTATACAGAAAGAGACGCATGTGTGTGTTTGCTTTGCTTTTTCCCAAATACAAAGCATATCTCTTTCATAAGTGATTTTTTTGAAGATTTCAAATTAAGAACTAACATTAAACAGAAAAATTTTTGAAGCATCTATCAATGAACTGAATACCAAGCCTTCTATGAAAGCTAATTCCATGCATATCTATAAATGTACCGCACAGCAAAATTTTAGTGTAATTCCAACATTAAAATATGAAGTTAATTGCTCTTAATTGCCTAGTTTTGAAATATTTTGAAATATTTCATTTATATTGTACATCAAATTTCATTAAGTATTGACTTTTTAAATATTTGCAACCATTGAATCTAGCAGTTTATTACTATCAGTTGTATATATACATAAGTCTAAGAACTGCTTATATATATAAGTCTAAGAACTGCTTTCTCAAGAACTTAACCATGACTTCTGAGTAGTTTGCTTTTATTATCACAAGTAAAATTCTATTTTATTGAAAGATTGAGATTGAAAAAAAGTACTATTTCACATTGTAGCCAAAATCACTGACACAGAAATAGCTTCCTGATATGCCATTTTCCTCTCTTGTCAAAAGTGGATCTTGTGGGGGAACAGGTGTAGCTCAGTGATTGAGTGCCTACTTCCCATATATAAAGTCCTGGGTTCAATCACCAGTACCTCCTAAGAAAAAAAAAGTAGGTCTTGTCACTTAAATATTATATTTTAAATGCCACCTTTTAAGAAAAATAGTAGGTGCACCATTTGATTTTGTGTGTATTAAGTTCTTTCACCCATTGATAGTTTTTAAGACCCTTGATTTATAAAGGCTTTTGTTAATTATTGGAAGGAGGAAAAAATAATGAGCATATGTGTGACATATGTGTGACAAATGACATATGTGTGACATAAAGTGAAAAATAATATGGTCATGATTATCACAGATAATACATTGAATCTAATACTGATACAGAAACACAGAAACAAGCACATATGCAACTGCTAAATGTACTGTCAATCTCTCTCGCTCTCCAAACATATATGTCAGAATTCATATCTTATTGGAATTTATGTATCTGGATAAAGTTACTATGTGCCATAGGCAAATTTTAATACAAATTCAAATATTTTTGAAGTAAAATAATATTTTATTTGTTTATATATTAATTTGAAATTTATAAAACAAATTATGTATAATGCGTTAAACTTATGTGATATAGAGATATTTTACCAATAAGTTCATAAGTGTCTTCATCTTGGGTACATCTGGAACTAACACATTGGCCCTGATCATATTAAAAGTCTAGGGGAGGTAGCAGATGTGGCTCAAGCAATTGAGTGCCTGCTTCCCACATGGGAGGTCCTGGGTTTGGTTCCCAGTGCCTCTTAAAAGATAACAATGAGCAGGCAATGAACAAAAACAACAAGCAGATAAGAAACAAAAACAATGAGGAGACAATGAGCAAAAACAAGCAGGGAACAGAAGTGGCTTAATCAGTTGAGTGTCCACTTCCCAAATGGGAGGTCCCAGGTTCAGTTCCAAGTGCCTCTTAAAGAAAACAAAACAGATAGCAAGCAAAAACAATGAGCAGACAAGCAGACAATGGTGCCAACTCAGAGGAGCCAATGTGTCTCAGTTTTTGAGTGCTGGCCTCCCAGGTATAAGTCTCCTGGTTCAATCTCTGGTCCTGGTACGTAAAAAAAAAAAAAAAAAAAAAATGTCTAGGGGAGCAAATGTGGCTCAGTGGTTGAGGACCTTCTTCCCATGTACGAGATTCTGGGTTCAATCCCTGATACCTCTTAAAAAAAAACAAGTCTAATTGTTGTCATTCACATTCACATAGGTGTTTATTCCTTTTTCAAGATATGGCTAAGATTCCCATCTTCTAGGTCCCAGTTCATCTAATCTGAAGTAATCTTTTCTTTGTTCATATTTTCCTAATGATTTGTTTCTATCTCTATTATGGAACACATATTTCTGTATTGCAATCTCTCAAATTAGGTTACTTTATCTTTGAGAGCATGAAGTTCTGTTTATATATTTTTATTATTTCAGTACATTTTGCATTGTTTTGTAGAAAATACATAAAAGATAATTCTTATTTGGATTACTTTGAAATATCTATATATTTATAAAAATGGCTTATGATTTAGAACAGTCTCAGAAAAAGGACTTTGGTGGTTTGGAGCTATATGTACTCCAGAAAAAATACATGTTTTTAAATGTAATCCATTCCTGTGGGTGTGAACATATTTTAAGTAGGACCTTTTGATGAGGCCCCTTCAGTTAAAAAGTAGAAAGCCACATCAGGCAGGATGTGTCTTAATCCTACTAATGTAGCCCTATATAAGCAGCTTGAATTTAGACATGAGAGATTGAAAGCCATGGAAGGAAGAAGCTGAAATTAATGAGACATGGAAGAGAAGGGGAGATTAGCAGATGCTGCCATGTGGCTTGCCATGTGATAGAGGAGCCAAGGATTGGTGGTAGACAGTTTTCTGGAAGAAAGCATGACATTGATGATGCCTTGATTTATATATCTTCCCAGCCTCAAAACTGTAAGCTAATAAATTCTAATTGTTTAAGCCAACCCATTTCATGGTATTTGCTGGAGTAAAACAAGAACAAATTTTACATATGAGTGAAAATAAACAGAAACATGGTTTTGAATGCCAGCAACTATTTTTATTCTTTAAATACATTTTAAACCATAATTCACTCATTTTATATATCATCAAAGCAATATTTAATAACAAAAATTCCTCTCATTAATTAAACATCCATAGTGTCATCTAGGTCACATATATGTCACATGAATTTTTTTCAGGTGCCAAAATTTTAATTGTATTTATCATGAAATATGGTAGAAATGAACTCAAACTAAACAGATATGTACATGTACAAATGTACAAAACTACCTTTGAAAAATAATTGAAAAATAATCAATAAGAGTATATGGTTAAGTAAAACAAACTAAGATTTAAAACCAGTACTACGATGCTGATTTCTCAAAGTAAAACAACAGTGATTTTAAATTGCTGGTTACTGCTAGTTGGAGCATATTGGAGCTCTCTGTAGGGGATTTATACTATTTTTGCAAATTATGTGTAAGTTTAAAATTATTTCAAAATATAAATGGGATTTATACTATTTTTGCAACTTATGTGTAAGTTTAAAATTATTTCAAAATAAAAATTAAAAAATAAAATAGCAAATAAAATAATTAAATAAAATGAAACTAAAGATATTTCTAAAATGTAAAAAAAAAAAACCTCCTTTATGTGTAAGACCATGATAAAATGTGTAAATAAGGCAATCCTAAGGCACCTGGGATGATGTCTGTTCCAACAACTCCAGGGTGAGAGGGGACCCAGATACCATGGGGAAGATGGAAGGAATTATCCTGTCTGTAGCTTTACCCATTTTTGTCCATCATTATCATTTTGTTGGCTGTCCAGAGTGAGCCTGAAGAACTGGATAGTAGAAATTGTCCATTATTTACTGGGATTCAAGACTCAACCCACATTTGAACAATCTAAAGATTGAAGTCTCTGCAAAATATACTTAACAACTATATTGAAAATTATAGGTTCAAATAAAAGGAGTACAAGAATCATGATTAGTAGAATTATAGCTGAGTATAACTATGTTATATTGGGGAAATATATTATCATATATTCCCAGATAGGGTCTGCCAAAGTGTTGTTGATTTCATGGTGCTGTGTGCCTTGACTATGATTTCCCTAGAGCCCTCAGGAGCACTCTTGTTTGAAGCTTTGTTAACTGTGGCAGTTAGTGAAATTTGTCTGAGATCTACATAAGCATAACCTCAGGAATGACTTCCTAACTCCCTTTGAAATCTCTCAACCATAAAAAATATTTTTAATTTAATGTTTCCCCCTTTTGCGCAAGGTCTTTATTCAAGTGTATCGTTGATTAATGCTTGGTAGTAATCCCTCAGTACCAGGGAGGCTCATCCCTAGGAGTGATGTCCCATGTCAGGGGGAAAGTAGTGAGTTTTGTTGCAGAGTTTGGTTTAGAGAGAGGCCACATTTGAGTAACAAGGAGAACACCTCCTTCATTTTTGACAGACAGTTTTGCCAGATATAGAATTCTTGGTTGGCAATTTCTGCATACAGCATTTTAAATATATCTTCTCACTGTCTTTTTGTCTCCAAAGTTTCCAAGGAGAAATCAGCACTTAATCTTATTGGGGCTCCCTTGTATGTGATGTGTTGATTTCATCTTGTGACTTTCAAAATTTTCTCTTTGGCTTTCAAAAGTTTGATTGTAATATGGTGTTGTTGCCAAGGCCAGCTCGGCAGACGAGTATCTAAAGTACGGGGGTTGTGAGGCTAAAAAGAAAGTTAAAGAAACAAAAGAGACAAAGAGACAGAAATAGCAGGGGTCAGGTGGGCCATGAGGAGCTGCAACACCAGGGACCTGGACAGAATTCTGCTTTATTTTTATATTCACAGTACAGATAGTGGTTCAGCAGTTTTGTGCAGGAAGTTCCTGCCTGAGCACAGTTCGGGTCCTTGAGCCCATTAGATAACAAACAAGGGATTAAAAAGACTTTTACAGAAATTCTAACCTATACAGAATTCTGAGAACTTTCCAGCCTGTCTTAGTTTGCTACTTTTTAGCAGCTATGCCAGCTCACTTGCTGATCTGTGACTTTGTGGACTGCTGTTAACAGTTCCAGGGGCCCTACTTTGTAGGAGCTCCCAACATGTGGTGTTGAACTATTTAGGTTTATCCTGTTTGGAATTTGTTGAATATTTTGGATTTAAACATTCATGTCTTTTGTTAAAATCGAGAAGTTTTCAGTCATTATTTCCTTGCATATTTTATCTGCTGCTTTTTCTCTTTCTTCTTCTTCTGAGATCCCCACAGTGCATATATTAATATGTCTGATTGTGTCCCACATGTACATCAGGATCTGTTTACTTTCCTGTTCTCTTTTCTCTTCCTGTTTCTGAGTCAATGACTTCAATTATCTTACCTACATGTTCACTGATTCTTTCTTCTGCCAGCTCCAATCTACTCTTGAACCACTCTAGGAAATTTTTAATTTCTGTTACTGGTCTTCAGCTCTATTTATTTCCAGTTCATAATTTCCATCACTCTATTGAAATTATATTTGTGTTTATCAGTCATTTTCCTAATTTCCTTCAGTTTTTGTTCTTATTTTACTTTAGTTCTTTCAGCATATTTAAGGCCAATTTTAAAAAAGTCTTTGCCTGGAATGTCCCAGGTCTGATCCCCCTCATTGATGGCTTCTAATGTTTTAAACTTCTCCCTTGCCTGGGTCATTGCTTCCTGTTTCTTTGTATGTTTTGTAATCTTTTGTTGAAACTTAGACATTTTGATATTTAAACCTGTTATCACTGGAATATAGTCTCTGATGTATCTTTTGCTCCTTAAGCTAGTATATAGCTAGTATTATGACATAACTTTTCTTGAATTAAGGAGAAAACAAAAATAGGAAGTTAAAAAAGACATCTTTTCCAGTCTTTGCAGATTGACCTGTGTGAATACTCTCCTTCAGAGCTAAAGGTTTAGAGAATAGGTCCAGGCTAAAGTTTGGGGTCCCCCAGGTGCTTGTTATGCATGCTTTTTGTCTTGGGCATGTGCCTGTGACCCTAGGAATTCCTCTATTTACATATTTACATGGTTAAGAATGTCTCCTGTTCCCTAGGAGACTTCCCTCATGGTTCCAAGCACTGCACTATGTATCTTATAGCCAGAAATTCCTTGTCTCAGGCAGCCAGACTTGACTGTTCTCCCACAGCTGTTGTAGGAGAGTTCTGTATGTCACCTTCTATACACAGGGCACATTCTAGGATGTTAAGTCCCTCAGGCCACCATCAGTTAGACTGGGACAGACACACATGCTCCCAGTGTGTATACCAGTGTTCCTCTCCATGACTGGAACTGAGACCAGAGATCTACACTGGAAGTGTGGACCAGCTCTGTGCCTAGCCATTGAGGGGTGGGGCAGTGTCCTGGATGATACAAGATCCTTCCACTTTTAAGTAGCCTTTTTCTTGATTTGGTACTTGCCCTGTTACTGCAGTCCTTTAACTGTTTCCCAGAGCTTTAAGAAAGATGCTTTTGTCAATTTTATTGGTTGTTCAAAGCTTCTGTGGAAAGGTGGAGCCCTAAAGCTTCTTTCACCTCATTCTTCATTACTGAGTTCTCATTCATGTTAACTTAATCTCACACTAATACTCTGTCCAAGGGTATTAATACCCCCATTTTACAAATAAATAGGGTGGTCTCAGAAAATAAGTAAAAATTGCCTAGAAACACAAACTGTAGAGTAGTAGAGCTGACATTTGTTAGCAGGGCTGCCAGAATCTAAAGGCTATGGACTTTAGATTAGAACAGTGAGAACATATTCTCTATTACCATGTAAAAACCTTTTGTACAACTTTTGGGAAACTGATTGTACCTATTTCACCACTAATCTTCATTACTGCTTATATAACTTCAGCAGTGCTTATTCAACCCATGACATAAAAGGTTAAAATACCTTGCTCATAGAAGTAAGGTATATTATCCCTTATGCAGCTTGTAAACTGATAGAAGGTATTAAAAAAGAACTCAAAATGAAGAAGAAAGGAAAAGAATTCCATCCCTGACTTACTTCCACCTACCTCTAATCAATGACATTTATTTTTTTTTAATAAATCCTTCAAGGATATGGTTTAGTTTCCTAGGCTGTTTAAAGCAAATAGCATGAAATGGTGTCTGGCATGAACAGTGGGATTCATTAGCTTAGAGTTTTGAGGCTGAGAAATGTCCAAATCAAGGCATCATCAAGGTGATGGTTTTTTTCCTGAAGACTGGCTGCTGGCAATCCTGAGCACCTCTATCACATGACTTGGCCCATGGTGACATCTGCTGGCCTCTTCCTTCTCTTCTGGGTTTTGTTAATTTCAGCTTCTTGCTTCCATGGCTGACTCTCTCTCTCTCTCTCTCTTTCTCTCTCTCCTCTATCTCTATCTCGATCATCTCTATCTCTATCTCTATCTCTATCATCTCTATCTCTATCTCTATCATCTCTATCTCTATCTCTATCTCTAGCTCTATCTCTAGCTCATCTCTATCATCAACATCTCTCCCTGTATTCATTCTTTTTATAAAGGGCTACAATAATAGGATTAAGACCCATCCTGAATAAAGTAACTTTATCAAAAGATCTTACTTACAAGGGGTTCCCATTCACAGGAATAGATTCAGTTTAAGAACAAACTTTTCTGAGGTACATACAGATTCAAACCACCACAGTATGTTTATGAAAATAGGAGGAATGATATTTTTATATTTGAACTGTTCTGGAAAATGAATTTTCATGACCCTCAAACTCAAATACCTTCCTTCTTTGTCACACAGAAGGAGAACGCTGAAAACATAGAGACACAAGTTTGAACTGTAATTTGAAATTTACAGGTGTCCTATTTACAGTAGGTTCACACCCTGTCATATAAATATAATTGATGTAACAAACAAATCAGATTGAGTCCAAAGTAAACTTAGCACTTGAAAGCAGATTCAATGCAACTATAGTTTGAATATTCAATGCAATTTATTTGTTAGCTTAATTGCAAGCTGCCAACACAACTAATATGCAATTACTAAGCCAAGGGGATGGGATACATTTAAAGGTGGAGGATACTAGTCTCTAACGTGCATTGGCCGCAGGCGAACAGAAGATAGTCAGGTACCTTTAATGAGAGTTCTGGGGAGCTGGTCCAACCCAGTATCAGTGGTGGGTCTGAAGCCATAGATGGGAGGGATTGTTTATGGTTCAGCAGTAAGGGCAACACAGTGCAGACGATGGAGCAGGAGTCAGAGCAATCGGTTATCAGCCTGCCTCTACCTGAAGTTGACCAAAGTGGCATCTGCACTGGGCTTTTATGACTCAGAGGTCAGGCTTATCCAAGGTGTCCTCCTCTGGCACATATTAAGCCAATATATAGGATATCTTCACACAAATATTTGGGTATCACTAGTTATAAAATCATGTTTTTCTCAATTTGTCTACATAGTAATTGCAGTCAATGTGTTTACTATGTTTGGGAGATACAAAATCATTAATATCATTTCAATATTCAACAATCCACTCTTTGATCTTGAATCACATCTTTGCATGTGCTATTTTACAAGCATTTAAATATTATAATTTTAATACAATCAATATAACAGTTGCTATAATTTCTTTAACATGCTCAAACACCCATTCTCTGAATTTTCCAAAGGTTTAATTTTCCAAAACATCAAAATACGATACCTCGACAATTTTTCTTCCAAGTATATATCATTTTTATAACACCAATAGGCATGCAAAGGCCCATAGCACCCTGCAACATTTATTTTTGTTTGTCTGTTTATTTTTCTGTTGTCCTATAGGCAATACATAGTGTGTCCTTATTTTGGGGAAATATGTCTCATGATCCTTCTCTGTCTTCTGTAATAAGAATTTGATCTGTTTTGTCTCTTTCTCCAAATGAAGCTTCACCTAAACATATTTTGCTAATGTTTTGTTTAGATTAATTATAGTTAATTCCTTCTCAGTAACATTGTTCAACTTCAGAGTTGCTTTATCTCTTATGGTATGTGTATAATGAATTTTTCCATCAATCATAATGTTTCAATTTTTGAAATTTGACACAACCTTGGAGGAGAAATTCCAAATTCCTTACCTTATTCCAATAAGTCATCTTTCTTTCCTTTTTTAGAACATATTATTATAGTCCAACTACCTAAATTATATACTAGTGGTTTCTCTGGCATTTCAGGTAAAGTCATAGGTATCTTTATTTCTGGTATCTCTGTGTAGCTAGGGATTAGTAAGTAACTAATGTCCATTCTGCGATATGCTGTGCTTGTATCTATATACCTTCTATGTCTATGCGTGTTTGATCTGCTCTAAGCATCCACATTCTTCTTTGAAATTGGGATATTGCCATAGTGTGATATCTCATTTTCTGTATTTCTCCTTTTAAGACTAATTTTTGTATTTCACATGCTTCTAAGTAAACCCTTCCATTGTCATAAGTCACATTTAATTTGGATCTAGTTGGATTACTGTCAATATTTAATGTCCAATATCTACCTGTTACTAGTGCTAATCTTAAAATATCACACATATCTTGAACCTTCTGTGGCAGTGTGTTATATTAATTTTCTAGATGTATTTTTGATAATTTTCTTAATCTCAGTGTTAAAATCCAGTTAATCAATTGCTATTTTTTATAGTATATTATGATTCCTCTGTCTTTTTCCCATGTTTCTGAACGTGAGCTACAATTTCATATATATTTTTAATTTAAAGTCTTAAGTAGAGAGAGCTGCAATGGCAAGGGCATTGGCATTTTATTGTGTTCTTTTGAAACATGCCAATTTGGCTTCCATTTCCTCTATCTGGTACTGTGATATTAAGGCTCCTATAAATCTTCCTTCTAATTTCCTTAGTAATTACAAAGTTTTCCTGTTTCTATAGTTCTGGGTAAGTGGTACATTCAAAACTGATAGCTTTATGGTTCTTGAAAGTATTTGCTGCTTATTGGTGTTCTTAGAAAAGCTATAAATTCTCTTTTATTAAATTGTAAGGCACGTGCTACTCTAGTAGGGTTAACTATGACAGACATCTTTTGTAAGTCTTTAGGTGCACAAATTTCAGGAGATGAAATAATTTGTGTCATTGGTAGCTAGAAAATGTGCTTACTAAAATTTCTTCTCTTAAGCAACTCTAATAATTGTAAAACTAATTGAGCTTGTTTTCTATTAATCTAACTTTAGAAGTCTACTCTTTGCACTTAGGTTACCTGAAGTATGTTAACCAGATCTTTTCAGTTTTGCTTACAGAAATAAGATAATGTCTCAAAGAAAAAACAGACAGAATAGTGTAAATCTGTAACTTTTCTCAGAGATAAAAAGCTTCATATCCTTGAGTGGTTGGCTGAGAACGGAGCCACGAAGACCTTGCTAAACTGTGGTTTATTAGCCACTGCACCCAAGGACAAAGTTAAACATGCTTGAGAAAACACAGGACTGACAAATTGCATGCACCCTTCTCACAAGACCCCTGGCATAATTTTATTTTTAATTGTTTATCTTCTACTCCTTTTCTTTTCCTTTTTTTTTTTTTTTGCCTATAAAATCCTTGGCTCCCATTTTCACTTTGAACTGGTTTTGGGAATATTCTCCCAGTTCCTTGCCTGTGCACTTATAATAAATCACTTTCTCTCTGAGAGATGTATTTCTCCTTTGTGGAGCCAGATAGGGAAGGCCCTTCTATTGGAAATAGCCATGCTACAGTAACATCATCTGATAATCTGCAGTACATCATCAACGGTAATGTTCTGTACAATAATCCATAGTCTGTGTCATTTCTCTGTATACTTTATATGATTTACCTATTATAAGAAATTTAGTGCACAAAATCCATGGATCCTTCTGCAGGGTTTTTGCAGAGCTATAAAAACTATAGTATAACATCCTATTATGCTTCAGATGATCTAATTTTGGTCTACATAACCCCATTGTGAACTGTGTCCACCTGTGTGTGTATCTTTAGGGTGAGGGTGTAAAGTTATCAAGTCAAATGAGATTATGGGAATTTTCTATTACAGTATTTTTAAAATCTTTTCCTTAAAAGTTCAGTCTGTAAACTCATCTCTAAAAGTTATGGGACTTTCTGTGGCTGCCATCAATCCTGACATTAGTGTTTTATCTATATTAAGCTTTTTTAAAAATTGGTTTCCAAAAGTCTAAGTAATCATTATGAGGTACCTAATAATTTAAGGTAACATTCTCCCAATAGTCTAGTTCTGTAAAATTACTTTGTCATAAGTCACATCTAATTTGGATCTAATTGCTTACTGCAAGTATATTAGAAATACCATCATGCAATACGTTATTGGTTATCAATTTTTAACTTTTCCACAATTATTCCTGGTACTATATTTGCCAAGTCTGTAAGTATTTCTCCAGTTATATTGGTCAATGCTCTGGGTGTAATTAAGAGTGGTATATCATGTTACTGGACTCTTAACCCTAATACAGGTCTTATTAGATTTTTTTTTGTAAATTTGCTTATAAGTTATTTGATTCTCCAGCATTGTGATATAAATGTGAGTCTTATTGCAAGACATAACTATGTATTTCTGGTCATTTAAAAATTATATGAAGAGTCTAATAGAGTCTGGTCCTGCACAGTTGATAGCTGTTGCTATTTCCCAGTATGTGGTCCCATATATAATCATCATTTCATACGCAAGGATGGGTATTTTTTTTACTACCATGAATGCGTGTTTTCTGTAATGCCCTTCTTCCTATTATTGGTTTACAATTTCTTAATGTGTATGTATCTAATATGCATTAAAAGCAAAGGAAAATTTTTAAATCATTAGTGGATGTCTGGTGGGTATATTCAACTTATAAATTTTGGTCTAAATTTAGAGAATTCTTATTATCCACACAATTGACTGTGGTTAGCATTAAGGGAAAAATCCTATGTCACCAATCTTATTCTGCATAAGCAAGCTTACTATCAAACTGTTTCCAGAATATTTCTGTATTAATCATCACCATTAATTTTTTTCAGGTATCCATTGTGCCATAACTAAATAGTATAAACTTCTTGCTGACAATTCTAAGTACCATTCACATTTTTTATTTTGTGGATTATGCAGGATCATGTATAATACTTGTCATGTTTATGCCTACAAAATTACAGTAACTATTCATAACCTATACCAAAATTGTTTGGTAACTTCTCATTGGTTGGTAAGCTGTAGCTATATTAGCACTTATAGAGCAATGGCAGTCCTTTTGCTTAGTCCATGTGGTTAGACTAAGGCCTATAACATGCTTATGGAGAACTCCATACCTACTTAAATATCTCAAGGTATCATAACAATTCCAATGGAAATGTTGGTCAAAGTAATCTATAAAAGCATAAGAAAATAAATGTTTTAATTCTGAAATTTTCATATACTTATATAGGTATCTTGAGGTTGGAAGGCTACTTGTTTCTGCTAGCTAGTATAGACAGCCAAATATTAAGTGTTATCCTTTAATTCATATAATTGAGTCTTTGGTGGTTGTGACTATGGTTGTAGTTTTATTACCAGAATTGCCAGTCATATTTTTCCTATGTCTCCCATGACTAGTATTACAGCAATATCATTCAACAAAAGCATAGCAAGTATAACACTAAACAATAACAGGACCTAAAGCCTTTCAGAGCAAGTGGCTGGTACTCCCCATTGATGTTTTCCATAAGTGGGAGCTACCCTGGCAGCAAAGAAGCTTCATAGAACCCTTCTGGCTGCCTCTGTTGACAGTTCTGTTGGTTCTAAAGCACCACCATCCCATTGTATGAAATATACATGTGCTCTTTCTATATAATATGCAATTACAGACAGAAAAGTAGGTATCAAAATATTTCTTGCGAAGTGTGTGTTTATGTGGGAAAATTATTCTTTTGTACCCATTTAATTGTTCCATGTAATCCTTGGTGTCCTGTCTGTTCATGTGCCCATTTATGCATTTTCCTCCACGGTATTATGCCATCTTTCTGTATTGTTCATTCTCTTTTTTTTTCTTTATTACTTTAGGGGTGGTTGCTCTATGTACTTTTTCTATCCTGATTAACCTGTACTCTACATTATTATGTTTTGTTGTCTTAGATTTGTCCTTTTGGTGTGCTATTCATGTGTGATCATGATTATCTATTTTGATTTAGCTATTTTATCCCAGATATCTTTTCTCCAAATGCCATAGTTATTAATTTGCCAATTATTCAGTTTCCATGATATAGACCATATTGCCACTCCATTAGCTACTGCCCTTGAATCTGTAATATGCATATTATCTTCTCTTTCTCTTTTAGTGTTTATTATTTGCCAGGCAGATTGCTAATAGTTCTGCATGTTGTACTGAATTCCCTGACCTCTCACTAGTTAGGATTTTTACATCTTTGGGTTTCCAGAAGAGGTCATGATGGCTCCACCATCTGTAAATCATTCATTTTCAAGTGCCTCAGACCAAGACTGTCCCCATGGCCCAACTGCTTGTGCTTGAACTAACTTACCCCTTGGAGATTCCAGCAAGCCTGCCTTTGGCAATGCTGAGATCTTCACAGTTAAAGCAGGTCAACTGTCCATCTGTACATCCTCCTTGGAAATGTTCCATTTCCAGCTGAAAACCCGATGATCTGTCACAGTTCCTTTCTGCTCATTTAATGTTTGTTTATCCCATGCCAGTACAGTTTCTGAGCTTGCTAGCAATATGCTCTATGTTGTAGAACTTTATACAGTACCCAAGCATTCTTTTCTAATGGAGAGTATCTGGTGTCAACCCATGAAAATGTTTTAGTCCAAAAACACACTGAAGAGAATTTGAGTCTTCTGGTGCCTTGGTCCATAAAGACCATATGGCAAAGCCTTATGTAAATACACATTCTAGTCTAAATTTAGAGCCTGGTACTATCAGTGCTAAATAAGTTGTAAATGCATCCTTCAATTTTTGTAATGCTAATTCCTGCTTTTTTTTTCCCTCCTGGTATATGTTTTGTGTTTTCTTGTTGTTTTACATATTGGTTTCCACAATACACCTATATGGGAAATATGCTGTTTCCAATAACACAATTTTTTGTGCACTTTCTTTGGTTTTGGGTGGTTGTAATTGTTATAATATTTTAGGAATTTAAGTAGTAGAGTTCATCCTTCTGAAAACTAGTGTATTTGGAAAATTTTACAGTAGTATCTGATTCTGGCCCCTTATGAGGATTTACAGTTTAACCCATATCTTTTAGAAAGGAAATTATTTCTATTTTAGTATTCTCCTGCCTTCTTTTACCTGTTCCAATTATAGTAATATTGTAAGATAAGGTAGTATCCTGGTGTGGATAGGTATTGGAAAATATATGTAAATGTCCTATTAACAGGTTGTGTATTATGATTGGGCTATTAATATATACTTGTGATAATATAGTGAACATATATTGTCTTCCTTCTAATGAGAATGCTGTCACAGATTGGCTTTGATTGGCAATTATTATTGCAAAGAACATATTACTAAGATTTATGGTTGTATACAATGTGCCTTTTTCTGTGGTAATTACTAATTAGTGTACCAATATCTGGTAGTGCTCCTTCTACTGTAAAGAGTAGCCTTATTGAGATTTCTAAAATCTACTGTGAATTGGCAAGATGGCCTGTTTTTTTAATGAGCAAAATAAGATTATTATAAGTGAGATTGTAGAGATATGCTTTCCTCCAATCATTCCTATATTTTTAGTAATCTCCTGGAAACCTCCATTTAAATTATATTGTGGGGTATTACTTACTCTATTTACATCTAGTAACAGTACAGGAGACCATCTAATCTTTGCTAATTCAACTGTCATAGAGTTCCTATTTCTATTTATATGTGGTGTGCTAATGTCCATTCCCATGTGTTTTCTAGATTAGGTCCTATTAGGCATTTGGTTTTCATGTCTTTTGGGTTCCACGTCTTTTATTATAAAATATCTATTAACTCAATTTCCTGTACTAATTTTTTCTTCATATACCTTCAATATAAACTTTTAAAAAATTTTCTTCACCTTTTAAAATCTGGTTTATTTGAAATCCAGTATCTATTAAATGTTAAATGTTAATTAAATGTTTATATTTACAATTATCTTTAGAAATGGCTATCCTTTTCTGTTGCCAATTGTCTCAGTAGTAGATAGAGACTACGAGTCCATAACGAGAAATAAGCTCTCTAGGGGTCTCCATCCTTTTTCTTGGTTTACCTTGGATTTCACTCCTTACTGCCATACTTATTAAGCATTTATGGGTAGTCTAAAACTCTGTCTTGATCTGATATCTTTAATATTTCCAAATGTCTTGATCTGATATCTTTACTATTTACTTGATCTGTTATCTCCCACTATTTCTTACCTGCCTAAATCCCC
>PVKH010017279.1:0-15454 GCA_004027955.1 Chaetophractus vellerosus | reverse complement strand
TTTCCTCATTTTGTGATTGGATAATTTGTCTTTTTGTTGTTGAGTTGTAAGAGTTTTTTATATATTCTGGATATTGACCTTTATCAGATATATGATTTGCAAATATTTTCTGCCACTCTGTAGGTTGCCTTTTCACTTTCTTAATTGTGTTCTTTGATGCACAAAAGTTTTAAATTTGGTGAAATCCAATTTACCGATTTTTTCTTTTGTTGTTTGAGCTTTTAATGCCATATCTAAGAAACTGTTGCCTGTTCCAAGCTCACAAAGGTTTATCCCTATGTGTTCTTCTAAGAGTTTTAAAGTTTTAGCTCAAATATTTATGTCTTTGATCCATATTGAGTTAATTATTTATATGGTGTGAAGTAAGGGTAGTTTTTACATTTTTAAATGGTTATATAGGTGCCTAAATAAAATATTTGCTTTTGACTCAGCTAGTGAAGGCTGACAATGTTTAACTTTACCCAAGCCCTGTGTTTCTGGAAGACAAAGAAGATAAGAAATCATCTCTGCCTTCTTTCAGAAAATGGCTTACAGCAAAGAACCACCCTTCTCCGTTTGGCTTAGATGAGACTCTCAGATGCTCCCTTGTTCACCTATGAAAAGGATAGACACATGCCCTCCAAATTTCCATTTTTTGCCTCATAAGTGATTAGCTGAACTTCTTGTCCCCACCGATCAATTGGAACAAAATGCTTTTTAACCAAACATTGGTTAAGTTTCTCTCCTTCCCTAAAACCCTGATCTTAAAAGGACACCCCCTAGAAAACAGGCTGCTTCAGCATAAAATATTCTCAGATAGAATATCTGATCACTCCAATTTTTCCTCCTACTTCTGTACACTTAATTCTTCCCTTGCTATATAAAAAACAAACACCTTTTTGCCTAACTCTTGAGATACTTGCTGACCTCAAAGCATTCTCCCTATTGCAATAGCCCCCTCCCCTCATTGCAAGTGTCTCATTCCTCCTTACAATAATCCTTTTGAATAAAGTCTCTTCTTAGCAAGTCCAGATTTGTTCTTTTATTTGACAAGCCTAAAATATTTATTTCCTGACCCTTTACAGAAAAAGTTGCCAATTGCTGTGGCCAGGTGCAGTCCTTATAAATAGAGTTTTCAGTAAATGTTTAACAAATAGATTCATTCACAAGGTATTTATAAAGCTTCTTTTGGGCACAGGTACTTACTAATATATTATGGAGTGGGAGGTATATTTCAAAGTTGAACAAGACCTCATTAGGGACTTTATTAATATATTACCTCTATTCAGAGATCAATTATACCTAGCTGAGAAGAAGCCAAGTACTGGCGATTAAAATTTTTTGCTGTGCAGTGGTCAGTCTTGAATAGTGACAAAAGCTGAGAAGAGAAAACCATCTCAAATCATTTAAAAAACAAGATGCATAGCTCTCTCTGCCTAGGGGAGCCCGCACCATATCTTGGTGTGTATTTCCATCTTTTTCTCCCATTTCTCAGCAAGCTTTGTTCTTTCCCCGCATTTCCCAAATAAATTGTTTTTACTGGCCTAACTAAAAAAGAAAACCAAAGATGCATAATAATTTGGAATGATATATACCACACTGTGTGCAGGCATACACATGTACACACACACACACACACCTTTCCTTTCCTTTTCTATCCTAAATTCTAAAGAAATTACCAGAGATACTGAGCCCCCCAAAGGGCCTAGAATTGCTGTCGTATGAGAAGGAAAAACATTTGCAACATAGGGTATGTCTGTGTTCACCCTTTGTTGCTAAAAGTGGAGAGTCTTGCCCGTGCAGCAAGGAGTGTGTACCATTGCCAGCCATGGAGCCAAGAATTTAAATTAAAATGCTCTTGCAGCAGGAATCTAGCTCCCTTTATGACAACCCTCTGGAGCAGGCCCAGTCGTCTCTATTCACACGTGGGAAAGGAATAGATTTCACATTTTGGTCTCCTAATGGACAAAATCATAAAAGAGGAGAGAGAGAAAGAGAGAGACAGAGAGAAAGAGAGAGAGGCTCCTTGCATATTTGGGGTTCTATACCAGTGGTCCTCCAAAATCTGTCAAGGAATTCCTTGAATCAGTTAGGGCTTGAGTTTGACTACAAGTAACAGGAAACCCAAATAAGTAGTGACTTAAACTAGGAGCTTCATTTCACCTGCTTCAAAGAGTTCTGGAGGTAGGCAGTACAGGGCTTTTGGGGGCTCCTTCCACTCGAAATGCTCAGCATGTGGACTCCTGCCTCAGGGGCACAAATAGCCCCTCCACTTCCCCTTTGTATCCATCCATCAGGAAGAAATAAGGGAGAGGGCAACATGTGTGTGCCAGATGAATGTGTGTTCTTTTCCAGAATTTCCCCCCACTGACTTTCATTTCCATCTCCTTGGCCAGAACTGTGTCACATGGCACCTTCGAGCTTCAAGAGAGATGGAAAGGCAACTTTTTAGCTGAGTGCAAATTGGGAACCTGCTAATCAAGAAAAATGAGGGATGGATATTATGGGGGGAACTAATAGTGTTTGCCACTAATTGCGCTTTGATTTGGAAAACCTAGTGTCAGACACCCATCTATTCAACTCCTTCTCTGGTTAATATCTTAAATCAGTGCTTCTCTAACTTTATGTGCACAGGAATCACCTGAGAAACCTGTTTAAATGCAGATTGTGATTAAAAAGTGGCTGACAGTGTTCTTGCCAATAGTTTTTAATCCAGAATCAAATAACGAAGAAACCACCAAATAAATCCAAACTGTGGGTCATTCTGCAAGTGGCCTGAACGGGTCAAAAAAATCAATGGCATCAAAAACAACAAAAGGCAGGAGGACTTCTCTGGATTAAAGAACTCAGAATAAACAACCAAATACAGTACATAACCTCGATCATGTTCTGGATTTAAGAAAACAGCTCTAAAAGGTATTGTTGAGACAGCTGGGTAAATTTGAATATGGATTGTACACTAATGGGTAATACGGAATTGTTAAATTTCCTAGGTGTGTTAATCATATTGGGTTTCTGTAGGAGAATGTTCTTATTCTTTGGCAATGTTGGCTGAGTTATTTGGGGGAGAAGTGCCATGAGGTCTGCAACTGACTTTCATATGATTCAGCAATACATATTTTAGGAGAATGAGAGAGAAAATAAGGCAAATCTGGGAAGAAATGTTAATTCACATACCTAGTTGAAGAGTTTACAGGTTTTTATGGCATTTTGTGGCAAATTTTCCATACATTTGAAATGTGTCCAAATGAAAAGCAGAGAAAATGTTAGTCATGTTGTAGAGTTATAGCACACAGAGCTGAGGAATTGATTTTCCCTTTTATTTAGAAGTGTTCTGGGAAATGGCCATTTCCAAGCAAGTCGGTTACTAGTATACTTAGCAAGAAGATGTTTGTAATAGAGGAACTAGTCACTGTGCCCCAAAACTGCCCTCCTCTGTGATCCCAGAGCCCGTTGTACACATCTAAGCACTTTCAAGGTATGACATCCGTGTACTGATAGACTCGTCACCCTGATGGGAATGTCACTTACATCACAAAAGAGATTTAATCTTACTCATTTCTATGATTTTTGGAGGAAGGAAAAAAGGAATGGATTGACTGACAGCATTAGGGTAGTTCGGAAGGAAATCTTGAGGCCCATTTCAGGGTTTGAAATCAGAAATAGTCCTAGCCTTGTTTGTGTGCCCCTAGAGAAGGGCTGTGCCTGGCCGGTTCTGCCATTCATATGCCCTATGGGGCCACTAAACCTGTCAGACTTGTTTGCACTGGCAAGCAGGTCATTTGGAGCCAGGTCTTTGTAAGGCACTTAGGGACGTCAGGGTCCTGGAGAGCGTATCACACACGCAATGAATAAAGAGCCAAAATAATAATAATAAATCATATAATGACATCAACAATAATAACAAAAGATGTCGACAGAGGGAAGCCATGCCACTTTTTAAAGTAATCATCCAAACAGAAACAAAAAACCTACCCAGGCTGGAGAGAAGTCATCTAATTTGATTATATAATCATTTACTGGAATCTCTTTGCTCTTCAAATTCTACAGTGCAAGTGCTAGAATGTTAAGCCTTATTAGCAGTACCTGTATTTCTTTTATTTCTTCAGATTCAACTATGTAATCTTGATTCACATACACCTCTTCCTGACAAGTTGGCTCTTAATAATCAACTGATTCTACATTAAAGTGAGACAGAATTTGCAAGAAGTGGTTCCGGAGAAGTTTAGCAGATAAAAATTCTTAATACATATATTCAGAAAATTTTGTAAATTTGCTGCACCTAAGTAGTTTATTAGTATACTTCCTTTTAAGCTATCTGACCACTGATCCCTAAATTAACTGTAGACACAATCAAGATCTTCTGGGAGAAAAGTTTTGGCAGAAAGTCAAACCGAAACACAAACCCCATGCCAGCTCTAAAAGCCCCATTTGCTCCTTTCTATTGAGTGTAACTACTTCCTGGTCCATGTTCAGCTTATTCTTGTGATGGAGAATCTGATGGTCATTTAACATTAGTCTTTCTTATATAAGGAAATAAAGTAGGTATTGAAACATCTGAGCATTTAAAAACAAGCAGTAGTGGAACCGGGGCATTCAGTTTTTCCTACCTGCTAACACCAATCTCCCCTTTTCACCTGGGTCAGTTAGGTACCTTTGCCATGATTCTTTTGGTTGCAAGTGATAGAAACCCAGTCTACACTAGCTTAAACAAACAAGGAAATTTATGGACTCAAGTAACTGGGAATCTGGATTCAGAGGTTCAAATCAAGTGATCAGGATTCTCTCTCTCTCTCCATCTCTTGGCTCTGCTTATGTTTACGTTGGTTATATATTCAGGCAGAAATCATGGCTCTGTTGGCAAAGATGGCCACCAGCAACCTCAGGTTATTTCATATTTTCAAATTAGATGTCCTAGAGAAAAGGGAACACATTCTTCTAGAGAGCTCCAGAATGTCTCAGGAAGGATTTTGTTTAGCCAGCACTTGGGCCACTTTCAGGTTAGAGACGGAGTGTGCTGATTGGCCAGGCCTGGGTCATGTGCATGCCCCTGAACCAATCTCTGTGAGTGAAGAGATAGAGTGCTCCCATTGGCCAGGCCTGGGTCATGTGCTCATCCATGATGCCAGAAGTAGTTGTATTAGTCCCTAGTAAACCACATGGACTGTACAAGATTTTCATAAAATGAGAGACAGGCATCTCTCAAAGAGATGCTGAACAGACGGCCTTGTCTCTCACTCAGACCATCTCATCCTACCATTTCTTGGACTGGAAAATTGCCACAAAATTGATGGATCAGTATAGAGTCAAAGTTATAATTAAAGAGTGCAGCATTATTCCCAGGAAAACAAGGGGACTCTATTCTGAACACTGTATTAGTCAGGATTCTCCAGGGAAACAGAACTGACAGTGTATATAAAATTATATAATTCATTATATTTTATATATCTCTGTGTTATATGAAAAGTAAATATCATGAGATTTATTTTAGGAATTGGCTCACATGAATGTGGGAATGGGCAAGTCTAAATGCTGTAGGGCAGGCTGCAAGCTGGGTACTCCATTGTATTAGTCAGCCAAGGGGGTGCTGATGCAAACTACCAGAACTCTGTTGGCTTTTATAAAGGGTATTCATTTGGGGTAGAAGCTGACAGTTACTAGGCCATAAAGCATAAGTTACTTTGCTCACCAAAGTTTGTTGCCATGTGTTGGAGCAGAATGGCTGCCAATGTCAGTAAGGGTCCAGCCTTCCTCTTCCTCTTACGGCTCAATGGTCCCAGTGTCTTCCAATACCAGCTGTAGGCTGGGATAAGTCTCTCCTGGGGCTTGTTTCACTCTGGGCTCAGCTGCTTTGCTAGCTCCACAAGGCCAGCTGTAGACTATCAGGCGAATGGCTCGTCTCTCTTCCTGGGGCCTCTGCTGTGTCTAATGGAGCCTTCTCTCTTTCCTCACATATTTGCTTCTCTGTGTATTTACTTCCCAAGGGTCCAGCACTAAAACTCCTACTAACTCCTCTGCCCTACTAATATGGCCCAATCAAAGCCTTGATCATAATTTAATCAAGTGAAAGTGAAACCTCTGAATCCAATACAATCTAATATACCTGGAGGAACAGACCAATTTACAAACATAATCCAATATCTATTTCTGGTATTCATAAATAATACCAAACTGCTACAATATCGTAGTTTCCTCATCTGTAAAATGGGGAAATAGCAGCACTTGCCACACAGTCCTGTTGTCAGGATTACATGAGTTAAGCTCTGTGAAGTGTTTAGCCTAGCTTCTGTTTGCTAAGTACTCAGTAAATGTTAGCTGTGTTCATTCAACAAATCTGTTTAGTATCTTCCATACATTTGGTTCCATGGATTCCCATGGCAAGGAGAAAGATGTGAAAAATGTAATTCCTGTCCTGAGGGAAACAAACTCTTTTTGGCAGGAAAAAAACACAAACCCTCAAATGCATCACATTGCTGTATGATATGTTACCATAATTGCTTTGGAATCCAGCGTGGGGACAGGGATTAGCAGGAACCTTCTCTGAAGAAGATTGAATTTGCATGAGTCAAATGTATAGGCCGAGTGAAGTGGGAAGGCACGGTAGGACTTAGCTTCTGCAAGTGTAGTCCTGCTGACTCAGTGCCAGCACCCCCTGGGACCCTGAGAGAACGCAAAATCTTGGGCCCCATCCAGGATATCATCAGGTGACGCAAAACTTTCAGTGCAAAAACTGGGGAGAAATGGAAAGCCAACTGGGAAGAGCTGGTCACCCTAGACCACAGACCAGCTGACTCAGAATCCGTGGAGGCCAGCTCTGTGCTTTGACCAGCTCTTCAGGTGATTTTCAGATTATACTAAGTTTGAGAAGTCCTGTTCTATAGGAGAACACAGTGTGAGCAGAGTGAGAGAAGAGGCCTATTAAACTGTCCTGTCCAACTCTTCCTGGGTGCCTGCTGCCATGGGAAACAAAGTCAGGACAGTTATTTCTCACCTCTGTTTATCTACCTCAGCCCCCACCTCACGCTTTGAGGAGAGTGTTGGGATACACAAAAGAGGGAGGAGGAGGATGAGGGAAGTAAACACGGAGGCCTGCAGGGTCACAGCCTTTGGGCCAGACTCAGCCTCTTGTTCTGTCCCCAGACCTGGTCTTTAGAGACATTACTCAATTCCCTCAGCACCATAGAAAATGCATTGTGTGCAACCCAGGCAGTGCCTGTCCTTTTTTGATAGCCTTACTTCTAACACAGAAGGAAAATCTTGTTTTTCTCTCTCCAGACTCTTCTGAAGAATCTCACACTGGTTCAGCCCCGGGTTACTCAAACACAGTACAATTGATATTTTGGGCTGGAACATTTTGGTTATAGTGGTAATGGGGGAGAGGGGTGGCGACTGTCATGCACATGGTAGGATGTTTAGAAGCATCCCTGGCTTCTACCCACTAGATGCCAGTAGCACCCCCTCCCCAGCTGTAACAACCAAAAATGTCTGCAGACGTTACCACGTATTCCCTAGCTGCAAAATTGCTCCACTGCCAAACCGTCCTGTCTGCAGGAAAAAGGAGTGAGACTATGTTTTCTGAACACCAGGTTTTTGAAACATTCTTGGGGTATGATATATTCAGGCCAGTAACATAACCTCAGGTGTCCAATATGGCCAACTTTGTTTTTTATATTCAAATGTACTTTTCTTCAGCTCCTTCCACACACTTAAATAAGTCCATTCAGGGTAAACTCAGTCAAAGCAGATCTTTCTCAGTCAATTCATTTTTTAAAAATATCCTTTCTTTTCTCTAAGTTCCAAAGGAAGGAAGAGGGTGGAGGTCAATGTGGTGTCTGACCCGACATTGTCATCTCTCCATGCTGATTTCCAGCGTTGCATCCTTCTTTTAACCTATATTGGATCATGACATCTGTCCTCCATAGCATCTGCTGGGATGCCCAGATTCCTTTCCCTGTTCTAGTACTGTGTTCCTTGCTGGGGTCCTCTTCTTGGCCCCATATCCCTGCCTCAGGCCTTTCTTGTTGCATTGCCTACCTCTTTGCCGCCCTCAGGGGAGATACATGTGTTTCACCACCAGGCTCCAGAGCCACAGAAAATCAGATTTGCTTACCCTACATGTTCCAAGTTACCATTTCTGTCCTATCCCATCCCATCCCATCCCACCCCACCCCAGTCCTCTTATACCACAATGAATCTCTACAGTTGCCCAGTCCAATAGGATAGTCACCAGCCACATGTGGCTGTCAAACACTTGAAATGTGGCCAGTGAAAGTGGAGTTGTTTGTAAGTATAAAATATACACCATAATTTAAAACTTAATATGAAAAAACTTATTAGTAATTTTAATATTGAGGAAATGATGATATTTTGAATATACTGGGCTAAATAAAATAATTACTAAAATTAATTCCATCCTTGAGTGGTGGGCCTATGATCCCATCCTGATCTGTCAAAGTATTTTGTTCCACTGGCCATAATGAGTCAGTTCAGGGATGGGCAATTGACTCAAGCTCAGTTAATCAGGGTCAATCTTGGAATTTTTGCTGGAATATTGGGAAGGGGGAGTTCTCTTTCTGCTGGGGTTGCCAGTAGATGTTTACAGCATGGAGTTTCTGGCAGCCATCTTGCTACCACGCTGGGAGAGACCATCCTGAGACTAGTGCTCAGAGAAAAGCTAGCCAAAAAGATGGAGAGAGGTCGCTTAGTTAAGCTATTCCTTGAGCACTTGGATCCAGCAGAGCATAAAACTAAGACTTCTCAGTCCTGAGAGCCAATAAATCCTATTTTTAGCTTAAGCCAGTTTACAATGGGTCTCTGTCACTGACAATCAAAATGTCCTAACAAACACAGGCAGGGTCCTATCTCCTCAAACCATGGGCCCTCGGGGATTTTTTAGCTTTTTTTGCTATTATATAATTTAGAATAAACTGGCAAATATTAGTTCCAAATCCTTTCTGTAGATAAGGCACCACAATTTGCTGATTTTTTTCCCCAAGAGTTAACTTTATTGTTGAAAATCAGATCTGAACAGGATTTGGTGGTACCATTTTCAGATGATGTGGCCTCCCTTTCCTTCCCCATCACGTTCTCCTCCCAGCACAGAAATCACTGGGCAACAATTCAGAAAAAATATTTTCTCCAGTAGACATGAGATACATAGCAGTAAGTCCTGTTTCTCACAACTGTTACCAGTTCGGTGCTTAATTCATAGTAGGTGCTTAAAGGGTTGGTTATGAATATCAAGTTCCCTTGGATTGCCTTTTTTTCTATTTTTTTATTTCAAAACTTTAAAGAACAATGATGCATACCATACAAGATTCCTGTGCCTCACCCTACCACCACCACCTTCATTGTGGCATATTAGTTACACATGATGAAAGAATATCACCTCAATATTGCTGCTAGCTATAGTCCATAGCTTATATATAGTATATTTCCCCAAAAAAACTATCCTATTATTAATACCATGTATTAGTATTATTTTAGGTGCTCAGAAGGAAGGGGTAAACTGTACAAGGTGGGGGCTGCAGTAATTCAGCCTTCCCTGGCACCAAAACACCCTATTTTGTATTTTCCAGGCTGCTTCAAGGACCTTCCTGTGGCTGGTTTTGGTGTGTTCTATTGACCCCGTGGATAGTTGAGAAGTAACCTGATTTAGCAGGTTACTAACTATTATACTATATGAAATATTACCAGCGCATTCATGTTACCTATTGCTGCTTTACAAACTACATCAAAACTTAGTGGCTTAAAGCAACAACCATTTTAATATACATCAAGATCTGTAGGCCAACAGTTAGGGCTGGCTTGGTTGGTTGGTGCTTCTGTTCCAAGTGGTGTTGACTGGAGACACTTGGTGGTGGTCAGTGGGTGGTTGGTTTGGAGGCACCAGGTAGCTTGACTCACATTCCTGGAACCTTGGTGGGGTGTCTGGAAGAATGAGCTCAGCCGTGTAATCTCAAGGCCTCTGCATGTGATCTCCCCAGATTCTTTACATGGTGGCTCAGGGCTCCAAGAGTGTTTCAAGAGACAGAAAATGGAAGCTGCCAATCTCGTACGGCTTGGAGTTGGAAACTGGCACAGAATGAAGTCCCTGACCAATAGTCCATCAGCCAAAACAGCCCAGTTTCACAAGGAGGGAACATATACCTCATCTCTCAATGGAAGGAGTGTCAAGGAATTTTTAGCCATCTTTAATCCACCCCAGTGACATTTAAAAAGGAGTGGATGGACTTCCGTGTGTTTAATGGACCATCAAGGAGTGACTCTACCACTTAAGAAGAAAGAAGGCAACCATATATTTACTCTTCAACTATGTTTCTAACTGATATTAACTAAATTTCCATATTTTGCAAATCATGTAGAAAGATACTGATTCTATATTTTGGGAGGAGTATTTGGAGTTTCCTCCAGTGTTAGCTCCATTCATAATGATCTTTAAAACACTGCACAAGATGGTTCCGTCCATCTGCCCCATGGGACCTAAGCCCCTCTCAGTTAGAAGCAGAGTGGGCATCACCATCCCCAAATCCTCAAGTCTGGGGAATGAACAATGGATTAAAGTAGACATTATTATTCTATTATAGACATTATTATTCTAGCAATGGAAGAACTTTTATCATTGATATAAAGGCATTGGCCACCAGAGGTTCTGAGGGGAGGGAGAAGGAAGAATGGGTGTAACATGGGGACATTTTTGGGACATTGGAATTGTCCTGCATGACATGCAATAATGGATACAGACCATTATATATTTTGTCATAACCTACAAAATTGTGTGGGATAGAGTGTAAACTGTAATGTAAACTACAGCCCACTGTTAGTAGCAATGCTTCAATATGTACCACACCAATGAAGTTTGTTGTTAATGTGGGAAAGCATGGGAAAGGAAGAGAGTGGGGCATATGGGAATCCCCTATATTTTTAATGTAACATTTATGTAATCTAAAGCTTCTTTAAAAATAAAAATTAAACAATTTAAAAAAAGAAAAAAAGGAAAAATAAAACACTGCACATCTGATTCATATATTTAAAGCCAACATTTATCTTCAACAAGACTCAATGGCTAAATTATTTTCTGGGCCAGACAGGCCACACAAGGTGTCTACCCACTTTTTCTGCCCCTGCTGGGAAGCCTCAGAACATGATTGTCATCCACGGTTGCTCCCAGACAGTCAGAATTATTCAAATGATTGTGCCAAGTGAACTCTTCCTTCTTTTCCCCATAGTATAAGAGTAATCATGAATTTATGTGTTGTGTTGAAAATGAAGCATTTGGCGGCCGGCTGTAGCTCAATTGGTAGGTCACCGGTTTACCACGTGGGAGGCCCCAGGTTCGGTTCCTGGGGCCTCCTTGAGAAGGCAAGCCGCCATGGGCAGGCAAGGCTGCCGCGGGATGAGCTGACTCAGCGGGTCCCCGCAGCGGGGAGGAGACAGGCAGACACAAAAGAACCCCCCCCCCAAAAAAAAATCAACACAGCAAGAACAAGCAGAAAAGGGGGGGGGGATATATTATAATAATTTAAAAAAATTTTTTAAAAAGAAAATGAAGCGTTCGATGATGTGATGATGATGACAGTAATAAAAAAATACTATCTACTAGTGCTTACTAGTTCTGGGCAAGGGGCTATATAAAGGTATAATCGTTTCTAAACTTCACAACAATCCATTGGGGTTGGTGTTATTCATTCATTCATTCAAAAAATACTTTTGGGTACTATTATATCCTGATTGGGTCCTAGATATACAGTGGTGAATAAGACAGTCAAGATCATTCCTTTCATGGATGTTAACTTCTTTTTCTGGTGGGAAAAGATGATAGACAAAGAAAAACAGGATGAGTCAGGTAGTAACAAATGCTACATTGAAGACACAAGAGTATGATATTCATATAAGTGGATTGGGAGTGGGGAGCAGCTACTTGAGGCCAAGTGGTCAGAGAAGCCTGTACTTAGTAAGTCACCTTTAAGTTGAGAGCTATGTGACAAATAGAAACCCAACATTTCAAGATCTGGAGAAAGCGGAACAGATGGTGCAAAGGCCCTGAGGTGTGTTCAAAGAATAAAAAGGTTCAAGTGTGACTGAATTATATTTGCTCAAGGGGGAGAATGTTAGGATATGACGTTAGAGAGGCACAAATGGACCTTTCACATAGGCACTCATGGTCCAGAACAAGGAGATTTTACTTTATTCTTTGATGGAAATCCATTGGATGATTTTAATCTAGGAAATGATGTGATATGTTTGGGCATTTTATAAGCTCATTCTGGTTGTCCAAAGGTGGTTGGATTTTGGAAAACAAGAGCAGAAGCAGGAAGACCAGGGACAAAGCTACTATTTTAGTCCAGGTGAGAGAGCTGAGGGCTTGGTTGAAAGTGGTGGCAACAAAAATAAGAATGAATATATTAGAGTGGCCATATATGACATAGCAGGGGACCATTCAGGAAAACCCATTCACAAAGATTAAATGTGCATGACATCCCCAGGTTGCTCAATGCAAAAGCTGGTGGCTGTGTGCAGTGGTTCCTAAACAAATTCAGGATGTGTTTTAAAGGAGGAGTCGGTAATTACTCACAGATTGGGTGTGGGCAGGTGGAGCAAAGAGGCAATCAGTTGCTGGTGCTGAGTTGGAAAAGATAACAGGAAGATAAATTTTGGAAAGCAAATTTCGAGTTTGGTTTTGAACCTCTAAATTGAGATGCCTATTAGACATTCAAGCCAATATGTCAAGAGGCCAGTTGACATAAGGGTTAAGGTTAAGGTTAAGGTTTGAAGTTCAGGAAAGTCAGTGATTAAATAACTTTATCATTTATACAGAAGAATAAATGTCTGAACACTAACCAAGAAGAAATTGGTAAGACTGAGAGGTAATCTGTCCTATTAGGCATCAAGACATTCCATAAGTCCCCTGTAATCAAGTCAAGGTAGTATCAATAGGAATAGCTAACCTGCTGGTACAGTATAGACTCCAAAAAGTAGATCTCAGTCAATATGCAAATGTAATATGTGACAGAGATTGAGGTTTAATTCATCAGGAAAAAGAGTGTTCAATAAATGCTGCTGGCACAACTGGCTATCCATCTGGAAGAAAATAAAATTGGACTCCTATCTTACACCTTATACAAAAATAAACACCAGATGTATTAAATACTTCTATGTCAAAACAATTTAATAGAAACGCTTGCAAGAAAATTTAGGATACTGCATATGCAATCTAGAAATAGGGAGACCTTTTTACAAAGACTGGGACTTCAAAGCTATACAACAAAATAGAGATATTTGGCTATGCAAAAATAAAATCGTGTGTATGGTAAACCATTCCATTAAAACAGGTAAAGGACAAACAATGTATTTGAAAATTTGTAATCCAGATGACAAAGAACACTAACAAACATAGGAAAAATTTCATGTACAAATTCATGAATAGTCAGAGAAATGCAAAGTAAAACAATACTTTGATATTATTTTCATTCCTTTCAGGCTGCCAAAAATTGAGTGATAATATTTACTGCTGGTGGGGATGTAAGGAGATGGATACTCATGTTTTTTCTGGAAATGTGAAATGTTAGTCTTTTTGGAAAAGATTCTGGCCATCTCTATTAAAATTAAATATGTATATATACTTCAACCCAGAAATCTCCCTTCTGGGAATCTATCCCATAGAAATAAAAGCACTAGAACATAAGGATTTATGTACAAAGATGCTTATTACAGCTTTGTTTGGCCAAAAACCGGAAACAAAAATGAATGCCCTTCAAAGGGGAAAGGTTGAATAAAACATGGACTATTATGTAACCATCAAAAAGAATGAATCAGAGCTAAACTAGTTTACTTAGAAAGATTCCCACAAGGTATTATTAGATATGAAAAGCAAAATCTGGAGCCCATGCATTAAGTACTGTTTTTTAACTAATGATGACAAAACCCCTGTGTGTGTCTATGCATGTGTTTATGCTTATAAATGATTATAAGAACATGTTAAATACAGAAGAATACATAGTATTGTTAGCATCGGTTCATTCGGGAAGATGTAAGTAGAGGGGGGATGAAGCAAAAGGGAAAGAAAACAAGTAAAAATAATCTCCAAGTTTCCCATCTTAAAGATTTTTATTTTTTAAATTCTTGAGATACCTATCTTCCTTGAAAAGTCAGATTTAATAACAAATAACCCTGCCCATTTGAAGTCCTGTCTATTTGAAGGCAGCTTCATTGCCTATAATTCTAGCCTTTTCCATAGAAATTATGTAATGTATAGTATCTGGTATCAGGCAGAAGATATTTTGTAGCAACATGTTAAACTCTGGTATGTTGATTGCCTTAAAAAATTAGGTATTGAGTGCAACTAGCCAACATATACAAGTATTACCCAGTCATCAAAAAGCCCATTAATGCTTATCCAAAACTAGAGATGATTGGGCAATGGGCAGGGTGGGGGGCTCAAAACTTTTTAGAGACCTCTTTGGTCTCAGAAATGGGAACATGGACTCAGAAAAATGAATCAGAAATCTGGGGTCATTTAAATCAACCCATGTGGAATTTGGGCAAGTGATCAGTCTGCTTGAGTTTGTTGGGGCTTGAATCATGTCTTCCACAAAAGACATGCTCAGTGATCTCTGCCTAGAAGAGCCTGCACCAAAGCTTGGTGTGTATTTCCATCTTTCTCTCCCATTTCTCAGCAAGCTTTGTTCTTTCCCCTATTTCCCAAATAAATTATTTTTACTGGCCTAACTGAAGAAAAAAACACATGTTCAAGTTCTAACCCCCAGGTCCCGTGAGTGTGAACCCATGTGTAGTGACTTTGAATATGTCAAGATGAGTCAGGTTGATGTGAACCCATTTGTGAGTAGGATCTTCAAAGATCCTACTTAGGTGAAGTGAAGCCAACCTGAATCAGGATGGGCCTTAATCCATATGACTAGAATCTTTATAAGCAAAGGAAATTGAGATGCACTCAGTCAGTAGAGGCAGAAAGCAGAAACCAGAGGAAGAGATGCAAGGAGAGAGAGAGCACCATGTGACTGAGGATTGCTGGAACCCCACAGACTCTGAGAGAAAGCAAGCCCTGCCTGTGATGGTTTGGCTAATGTGTCAACTTGGCCAGGAAATGGTGCTCAGTTGTTTGGACAAGCAAGCACTGAGCTAATTGTTATCATAAAGGCATTTCATGGACTTGAATCATCAGTGAGTTGATTGCATAGATATCTGATTACATCTACAATCAACTAAGGAGATTGTGGTCAGTAATGAGTGACATCTCATCTAATCAGGTGAAGACCTTAAAAGGAGAAGTGATTTCAGCATTGAGAGAGAGAATTCCCATCTCTACTTCAGACAGCCAGCATCTCCTGTGGAACTCATCAAGGACCTTTATCTGAATCCCTGGCTTGCAGCATGCCCTACCGAATTTGAACTTGTACATCCCCATGGTCATGTGAGACAATTTTATAAAATCATATACTATTTACAGATATCTCCT
>PVKH010017277.1:0-15464 GCA_004027955.1 Chaetophractus vellerosus | reverse complement strand
CGACCTGCCCTGCCCATGGCGGCTCTTGCCCTGTCCGTGGCAGCTTCTTGCCCTGCCCACGGCGGCTCCGGCCCGCCCATGGCGGCTTGCCATTCTCAAGGCGGTCTGCCCGCTAGGAGAGGTCCCCGGGAATCGAACCCAGGGCCTCCCATGTGGTATGCCGGCGCCCTATCCACTGGGCTATCGAGCCGGCCCCAGTTTGATAAGTTCTGAGGATGGGTAATGGATATAGGCTGAGAGTTGATAATAATATTCTGTCTACTTTTGTATATATTTGAAAATTTCCAAAATAAAAAGTAAAGTAATAATAAAATCCTAACACTGCCACTTACTAATGATAAGAATTTGGCCAGTGGCTACTTACTTGAGCCTCAGTAGAATGGAAATAACCAGCTCTAAGAATTATGTCTGAGGTCTTAAAAAAGGATATAGTGCAACCCCTTCTCAGACACAGATGGAGACAGAACCAGAGAAGCCTCTGCATGGTGTAAGGGAGGCTGGGTGTGTAGGACACTGACTTGCTCTGGTCCTCAGAGTAATTGTCATTGTCTCTGGGGAACCATGTGGGTTAATTTGCCAAAGAGTCATGTAAGGTTCACTGGGCTATGTACTGATCTGCTCAGGGTGGGTCAGATCAGTGAGTCTGAGATGATATTAGCATTACAGGGAAACGTGGTCTGACTTGAATCTCTTTTGTGCACATAGGATCCTTAGCCTTTTTAGCACATACAGTTGGGGAAAGAGTCACTATAGTCCTATCTATCCAGTGACAGCTGCAGCCTATGGTTCCTGGTGTGGCTGAGAGCCATTATGTTCTAGGTTCCCTCTCATCTCCCTTGTTTTTATGTATATGAATGGCAGACATGGGGATAGGAGATAAAAATAGGAAGGGGAGAAAAAAAGGTAGACCTTTTATTTTTCTAACTTTTTAAATTGCAAAATTCAACAGATTTAGAAAACTGCATATTATAGTTGTATAGTTTGATAAATTATTGTAAGTCAAATATCCTTTATAGTGAAGATAATGCTTTTTAACTTCATGATTCTGAGAGCTATTAGCAAGTCTGATTTCTCACTGCCTGCTCTCTTTTTTTTAACTTCCCTAGCTTTGTCTTCCCTGGACCTGGCCCATCTCCAAGAGAACTAGTAGTGGAACTGATAAGCACTTGTGATGCTAAAATTCATAGCTAAGGTGATTTTTCTTACAGGATTACAGTCATTGTTCCTAAGCCACAAGTATTTGCTTTCCTTATCCTGAAACTTTCTGCCTAACTGAGCCCCATCCAGGAGTCAGATACCATCCAGCACTAGTACCTTCCAACACCAGTGAGGACTCTAAGTCAGGTGCCTCCCTCCATTCCACTTGCCTCATATACCAAGGTTCACAGATTCATTCAATAAATCAATTAGCAGCTACTATGTGCCCAATAGGGACATTTCCCTCAAGAAACTATGAGGGCATCCCTCCTTAGAATTGTGGTTTAATGAGTAGAGTTATGTGATGAATTTCGTAAGTAGTACAGGAATGCCTTGGAGCTATTGTGAGGTTGGTTCCAGACCATCCCAATAAAGCAAATATTGCAATAAAGCAAGTCACATGAATTTTTTGGTTTCCTAGAGCATATGAAAGTTATGTTTATGCTATACTGTACACTATTAACTGTGCAATGGCATTATGTCTAAAAATACAAGGTACATAATTAAAATGTGATGAAGAGACACAAAACGAGCACACGCTATTGGAAAGATGGCACTGATAGACTTGCTTAATGCAGGGTTGCCACAAACCTTCAATTTGTAAAACAAAACAAAACAAAACAAACAAACAAAAAAAAACACTGCAGTATCTGTGAAGCACAATAAAGTAAAGTGCAAAAAACAATAAAACAAGGTGTACTTGAACATGGCTTTGTCTTTTCAGGGGATGGTGATGTTCAGGTATGTGGTTGTAGACTTTTCTCAAAAGGAATGGGAATACCTGGACTTGAAACAGAGGAACTTATACAGAGATGTGATATTGGAGAACTACAGCAATATGGTCACATTGGGTAAGGACATCTGCTCCCCATCATTAAAAATCTGCTACCTATAATATCTCTTTCCTTCACTATAACTTTCCTGGATGCCTTTCTGAATTTCTGAATGAAACCATTTGAACTTTGTAGAGCTGGAAATGGGCAACTCTTCTAAAGCTTCATCTTCTCCATCCTTCAGACAATCTTGATACATTTCTCTGAGTTATTTTCCTTCTTCACCAAGAGATTGGGTCTGAATTTTGGACATCCATGGAATAAATAAATCATGTTTCTTTTCTTTCTTTCTTTCTTTTCTTTTTTTCCTAATAGGACTCTCTGTTTCTAAACGAACTTTGATCTCCTTTATGGAACAAGGTAAAGAGGCCTGGAGTGTTGAGAGAGACACACTGGACCTATACTCAGGTGAGTGAGGGATATTCATATGGAGGGAAGTAATTTCAGGAATGGATAAAAATGGTGTCTTTTAGGCAATACTGGTTAGAATGTTCTTCAAAGGAAGTGTCTTTATTTTTACCTCAGTAATAAGTGCTCTACATATAATGGGGTTCCAACTCTTTCCTTCTTCCTCTTTTGCTTTTGTTTTTGGACTTGTATAGTTTTCTATCTCCTAACATATGTATTCCTAAATATTATTCTTGTTTTAGCTACTATCCAATAAAGAAGTTCCCATTTCTTTACTAGTTTCTGTTTGAGTAAGCATTTCATTTATCCATTTTTCATCAGTGCTTACTGGTCTGCTGCTTTTTGCAGAACATTATACTAGATGATTCAGAATTTTAAAAGGTATATTTAAAAGTATGTAATTTTTTTTAAAGCATGTGTTTTCTAAGTTACTTACCAAGAAAGAGAGGTATCACAAATAATGTCTGAAAAGTAGAATCTCTAAGTTCAGACAGAGAGCTCAAAAGAAAATCTGGCCTAAAGGTGTAACCCTGGGATTTATCCATGTGGAATTGGTAGGTAGAGCAGTGACAGTAATGAGACCACTGGGGACTGGAATGTACATCCAAGAGACAAATCTTTGGGCTGTCCATGTGCCAGCTGAGCCCTGAATCTCAACAGAGTTGCAACACTACTCTCCAGTTCAATGGACTCACCTAGGACAACTAATGGGGAGGAGATGATGGACAAACAACATACCAAAGAACTGAGACTGCCTACAACTGCAGCAAGAGAGTTCCATCCATCAAATGTATGGGATCAAAGCCCCCCTCAATTAATGGCAGAATGGGCATCACATCCCGGAGTCCTCAGGACTGGGAAATGAACTATGGTCTAAAATAAACTTACTATTATTCTACTATAGACTTATTGTGATTCTAGCAATGGAAGAAATACCATTGTTGTGGAGGCAGTGGCCCATGGAGGTTCTGGGGTTAGGAAGAGGGAAAAACAGGTGTAATAGGCATTTTTGGGACTTGGGAATCAACCTGAATGACATTACAATGACAGATACACAGATACGGGCCATTATATATAGGGGCCATAATCTATAGAGTCGAGTGGGAGAGAGTGTAAACTACAGTGTAAACTATAATCCATGTTTACTGGCAATGCTCCAAAATGTGTTTATCAATTGCAATGAATGTACCATACTGATGAAATATGTTGCTAATGTGGGAAAATGTGGGAAGTGTGGGGAGAAGGGCATATGGGAATCCCCTATAAATTCTCTATAACATTTATGTAATCAAAGTATCTTTTAAAAAATAAAAAAAGTGAAAAAAAAATAAAGGCTCTGGGTGTACACTGAGGAAGGGGAAGTGGAGAATTCATTTAGCAATGAAGGCCTAGGATTGGGAGAGTACAGGGTTAGGAAACAAAGACCTGGTCATCAAAATGACCAGCAAGTGTACCACTAATAAAAGAAATTGTTAATGTGGGGAAAAGTTGGAGGTGTGGGGAGTGGGGCATTTGGGAATCCCTTATATTTTTTTATGTAACATTTTATGTAATCTATCTTTTAAAAATAAATTTTTAAAAAATATTTTTTAAAAAAGTGAATGTAGGAGAAAAAAAAAGATCAGCAGTGGCACATATTTGTGAGAAACAGAGAAGGGTAAAAAGCCAGGCAGGGCTTTGGCATTTGACCCATAGTCCTTAGAGACCTTCAAGATTCAAAGAGCAGAAATGAGATTGCAAAGGAAAGTTAACAAGTAATTATTCTTCATTTGAAATGTAAGGGATGGAGAAGGAACCACTTTTATTTAAGAAAAAAATGTATTTCTGGGAAGTGGAGATGGCTCAAGTGATTGAGCCCCCACCTACCACATGGGAGGTCCCAGGTTCGATTTCCAGTGCCTCCTGGAGAAGATGAGCAAGAAAGCCAGCTGGCGTGACAGGCAGGCGTGGTGAGCTGACACAACAAGATGATGCAACAAGGAGACACAAGAGGAAAGACAATGAGAGACACAACAAAGCAGGGAGCTGAGGTGGCTCAAGCAATTGAACACCTCTCTCCCACATGGGAGGTCCCAGGTTTGGTTCCTTGTGCCTCCTAAAGAGAAGACAGGCAGACACAGAGTGCACACAGCAAATGGACTCAGAGAGTAGACAATGAGCACAAACAACAAGGGGGGGAGAGGGGAATAAATAAATAAAATAAATCTTAAAAAAAAAAAGGAAGAACCCAGAGTTGGAAAACTTTTTTAAAAAAATGTGTTTCTGAGATTTCAGATGCATATTTCAAATTAGTATAATCTTAATATATATATATACAGTTTTGTATTGTGTCATTAAATGAATCATATTCTTAAATTCTTTGTTTAAATAAGAAATTGACCCTGCCAGTGGGCCTACTTTGGAATTTATGCTCCCCAGTAGGTTAGAGTTGGACTCAGTTGTGGTTTCCCTACACATGCTTCTTCTGCCCCTTCCATTTGAACCTATAATTAGTACTAGAGTTGATAGGTGTATGTCCAAGAGACTTAACTCTGGGCTTTCCATGTGCCAGTAGGGCCCAGAATCTCAAGAGTCGCAATACCTATTCTCCAGTTCATTGAACTCATCCAGGACAACTAGCAAAGAAATGATGATGGACAGTGACCATCCCAAAGAACAGAGAGAGTCTACAACTGCAAGCAAGATCTCCCATCCATCTGCCCCGTGGGATCTAAGCCCCCTCTCAATTAGAGGTGGAGTGGGCATCACCATCCCAGAATCCTCAGGATTGGAGAATGAATGATGGACTAGAGTAGACTTATCATTGATGTAGAGGCAGTAGCCACTGGAAGTTCTAACACTGTAGATTTGTTTTGTCTATTATAGAACAACATAATGGAATCATTATGCATGTACCTGTGTCTGGCTTATTTTGCTCAGTATAAGTTTTTTTATATTCGTCCATGTTATTGTATTTATCAATAGTTGTAGCAGTTTGATATTATTGATGAATTCCAAAAAGAAATACTGGATTATGTTTGTAAACTGGTCTTTTCCTCTGGGCATATTAGAGTGTATTAGATTCAGAGGTTTTACTTTTACTTAATTAAATTATGATTAGGGCTTTGATTGGGCCATGTCAGTAGGGCCCAATCTGTCTTATGGCCCAACATAGGGTCTACCCTGGAGAAAGATCCAAGCACTTGAGAAGAATGTATATCTTGCCATTTTGGTGTGCAATGTTCTGTATATGTATATTAGGTTTAGTTCACTTATCATATTATTCAAGCTTGCTGTTTCTTTATTGATCCTCTATGCAGATATTCTATCCAATGATGAAAGTGGTGTATTGAAGTCTCCAACTATTATTGTAGGGTCAGCTATTTCTCCCTTCAGTTTTGCCAGTGTGTGCCTCATGTAATCTGGGGCCCTCTGTTTAGGTGCTTATACATCTATGATTGTTATTTCTTCCTGGTGAATTGTCCCTTTTATTAATATAAAATGCCTTCCCTCATCTCTAATAACAGATTTGCTTTTTTTCACTTCATTTACTTATTTATTTGAGAGGTTGTGAGTTTAAAAAACAGTATAGATTTCCCATATATCACCCCATCATCAACACCTGATTTGCTTTGATGTGGAACATTTGTTACAATTGATGAGAGAACATCAAAATATTACTACTAACCATAGTCCATAGCTAAAACCAATGACCTAACTACAGAGCTGGAGGAACTAGAAAAAGAAAAGCAAACTATTCCCAAAGCAAGCAGAAGGAAAGAAATAACAAGGATCAGAACAGAAATAAATGAAATTGAGAAAAAAATAAAGAATAGAGAGAATTAAAATTTGGGTCTTCGAGAATATCAATAAAATTGACAAACTCTAAGCTAGACAGACAAAGAAAAGGAGAAAGAGGATACAAATGAATAAAATCAGAAATCAAAACTGGGACATTACTATTGACCCCACAGAAATAAAAGAGCTCATAAGAGGATACTATGACCCTGTCAGTGGGTCATACCTTGAAAAATATAGTAACCTATCCCCCCAATGTATCAGAGTTAGACTCATTTATAATTTTCCTACACATAGTTCTTATGCCCCTTTTATTTGAACCTATAATTAGCACTATACCCATTAAATATGTGTCCCACTTACATCTTCCAGCTGTTCATATGTCGGTTGAGCCCTGAATCTCAGCAGAGATGCAGCCAACACCTACTCTTCAGTTCATTGGACTCACCCAGGACAACTAACAAAAGGATGATGATGGACATCGCCCATCCCAAAAAACAAAATGTATCTACAAATGCAAGCAGTACAGTTCCACCCATCTGCCTCATGGGATCTAAGCCCCCTCTCAATCAGAAGCAGAGTGGGCATCACCATCCCAAATCCTCAAGATTTAGGAATGAGCAAACATAAAGGGGGAATGCAGCTATGGACTAAAGAAGACTTATTATTATTCTAGTAATGGAAGGACTTGTAACATTGATATAAACACAGTGGCCACCAGAAATTCTGAGGAGAGGGAGATGGGAGAATAGGTGTAACATGGGGCATTATTAGAACATTGGAATTGTTCTGGATGACATTGCAATGATGGGTATAGGCCATTACACATTTTGTCAAAACCTATAAAATTGTGCAGTGCAAAGTGTAAACCATAATGTAAACTATGGACCATGATTAGTGGCAATACTCTAATATGTGTTCATCATTTGTAACTGTTGAGTCCAGCTCAACAAATGACAGATCAGAAAGGAAGGCAACTCAGAGCACGAAAGAAAACAAAGACAAGGATTCAGAAAAAATGGGACCAGAGGACTAACAGTCTCAAGGACTGAGAGCCCAGATTCTGGTTTCATCACGGTATTTATTAGGATCTGCAAAAGGGGAAACGTGATGCAGGTGATGTCTGCTTATTTCTTTGCAACATAGTAAGTCCTTTAGCCATTGCTGTTCTATCTGCCCAGAACATGTCATACAAAACCGGAATGTTTGCAATCAGCAAGACATCAAGGACAGCTTGTTCACTTCAGGGAAACACTGCAACTTTAGGCAGTTTTCCCACAATAACAAACGTGCCACACTAATGAAAGATGTCAATGGGGGAAAGTGTGTGGGGGGGAGGGGTAAGGTATATGGGAATCCCCTATGTTTTTGATGTAACATTTATGTAATCTAAAGCTTCTTTAAAAATAAAAGAAAAAGAGGGTACTATGAACAACTGCATGCCAACAAACTAGGCAATGTAGATTAAATGGACAAATTGCTAGGAACATAAAATTTACACTGACCCTAGAAGAAATAGAAGACCTCAAGAAACCAATTGCAAGCAAAGAGATTGAAACGGTCTTCAAAAACCTCCCCAACATGAAATGTCCTGGACCAGATGGCTTCACAGGTGAATTCTATCACACATTCAAAGAAGATTTAATACTATTCTTATTCAAACTCTTCCCAAAAAATTGGACAGGAGGGCACACTCCCAAACTCATTCTTTGAAGCCAACATCACCTTAATTCCAAAGCCTGATAAAGATATTACTAAAAAAGGGAAAATTACAGACCCATTTCTCTATTGAATATAGATGCAAAAATTCTCAATAAAATACTTGCTAATCAAATCCAACAACACACTTTAAAAGTTATTCATCTTGGGAACCAGCTGTGGCTCAATTGGTTGGGCTCTGGTTTACCACATGGGAGGCCCCGTGTTTGGTTCCCGGGGCCTCCTGGTGAAGGCAAGCCGCAGTGCAGTGAGCTGACTCAGTGGGATGACGCAGCAGGGGGAGATAAGCAGACACAGAAAAATGCAAAGCAAGTGAACACAGTGAGCACAAGCAGCAAGGGGGGGATATATAAATAAATAAAAATAAATCTTAAAAAAAATAAAAATAAAAATTATTCATCTTGATCAAGTGGGTTTTATCCCAGGCATGCAAGGGTGGTTCAACACAAGAAAACCAATTGGTGTAGTACAACACATTAATAAATCAAAGAATAAAAACCAAACAATTATCTCAATTGATATAGAAAAGGCATTTGACAAAATCCAGCATCCTTTCTTAATAAAAAACACTCCAAAAGATAGGAACTGCAGAAGCTTTCTCAACA
Organism: Chaetophractus vellerosus; assembly: GCA_004027955.1. Lineage (NCBI taxonomy): Eukaryota > Metazoa > Chordata > Mammalia > Cingulata > Chlamyphoridae > Chaetophractus > Chaetophractus vellerosus. The sequence continues at coordinate 6,925 of PVKH010017277.1, read as the reverse complement.
TGGTAAAGGGCATATATGAAAAATCACAGCTAAACATTTTACTCAATGGTGAAAGATTGATAGCTTTCTTACTGAGATTGGGAATAAGACAAGGATGCCCACTGTCACCAATGTTGTTCAATACAGTGCTAGAGGTTCTAGTTAGGATAATCAGGCAAGAAAAAGAAATAAAAGATGTCCAAATTGGAAAGGAAAAAATAAAACTTTCACTATTCACAGATGTTATGATCCTATACCTAGAAAGTCCTGGAAAATCTACAACAAAGCTATTAGATCTGATAAATGAGTTCAACAGAGTGGCAGGATACTAAAAAATCTGTAGTGTTTCTATACACTAGTAATGAGCAATCTGAGGAGGAAGTCAGGAAAAAATACATTTTACAATAGTGACTAAAAGAATCAAATATGTAGGAACAAACTTAACCAAGGGTGTAAAGCACTTGTATTCAGAAAACTACAGTGCATTGCTAAAAGAAATCAAAGAAGACCTAAATAAAAGGAAGAACAATCTGAGTTCATGGATTGGAAAACTAAATATCCTTAAGATGTCAATTCTACCCAGGTTGATATACAGATTCAATGCAATCCCAATAAAAATTCCAACAGCATTTTTTAAAGAAATGGAAAATCCAATTTATCAAATTTATTTGGAAGAGTAAGGGGCCCCAAATAGCCAGAAACATCTTAAAAACAAAGAACAAAGTTGGAGGACTCTCACTTCTTGACTTTAAATCATATTATCTAGCTACATGTGGTTAAAATAAACAAATGAAAAAAGACTAGCATGGTACTGGCAAAAAGATAGACATATAGACCAATGGAACTGAATTGGTGATTCAGAATTAGACCCTCACATCTATGGTCAAGTGATTTTTGACAAGGCAGTCAAGTCTACCCAGCTGGGGCAGAACAGTCTATTCAACAGATGATGCTGGGAGAACTCGATATCCATATCCAAATGAAAGAAAGAGAACCTCTATCTCACACCTTATACAAAAATTAACTCAAAATGGGTCAAAAACCTAACTATAAAAGTGAGAACCATAAAACTCATAGAAGAAAATGTAGGGAAACATCTTTAAGAGCTGGTGGTAGGTGACGGATTCTTAAACCTTACACTGAAAGCATGAGCAATGAAAGAAAAAATTGCTAAGTGGGACCTCCTCAAACTTAAACACTTTTTGCTTCCAAGGACTTTGTCAAAAAGTTGAAAAGGGGAACCAGCTGTGGCTCAATTGGTAGGGCTCTGGTTTCCCACATGGGAGGCCCGGGTTCAGTTCCCAGGGCCTCCTTGAGAAGGCAAGCCGCCGCAGAGCAGGCAAGCCACCGAAAGGTGAGCTGACTCAGTGGGATGCCGCACCAGGGGGAGTAAAGCAAACACAGAAAAATGCAAAAGCAAGATGAACACAGCAAGCACAAGCAGCAAGGCGGGGGGGATATATAAATAAATAAAAATAAATCTTAAAAAAAAAAAAGTTGAAAAGGCAGCCCAGTCAAGGGGAGAAAATATTTGGAAACCGCATCTCTGATATAGTGTTTGATTTCCGTGCTATATAAAGAGATCATACAACTCAATGATAAAAGGGCAAGCAATCCAATTAAAAACTGGGCAAAAGACTTAAATGGGCATTTCTCCAAAGAGGAAATACAAGCAGCAAAAACACATGAAAAAATGTTCAATGCCACCAGCTATTAGAGAAATGCAAACTACATTGAGAATCATCTCACACCTCATAGAATGACCATTAATTTTAAAAGAGAGAGAGAAAACTACAGTGCTATAAAGGATATGGAGAAATAAGAACACTCCTTCACTGCTGATGGGAATGTAGAAGGTGTATCTTCTGTGACAGATAAGTTTGGTGGTTCCTCAGGAAGCTAAATATAGAACTACTGTATGGTCCAGCAATTCTCCTACTAGAAATATATCCAGGAGAACTGAAAACAAGGACCCAAACAGAATTTGTACACTGATGTTCATAGCGGCATTATTCAAAATTGCCAAAGAACAGAAACAACCCAAATATCCATCAACCAATGAATAAATAAACAAAGCATTAGAATACTATGCTGCTATAAGGAGAAATGAAATTGGGACATATATGACAACATGGATGAACCTTGTGGACATGCTGAGTGAAATAAGACAGGAACAAAAGGGCAAATAGTGTATGGTCTCACTAATATGAACTTAATACAAAGAAAGAACACATGGAGTTAAAATCTAAAGTATAGGTTACTAGGAGTTAGGACGAGGGCTGAGAAGAGTTACTGGCACTTAATGTATGTAGAGTTTTCAATTAGCTTGACTGTAAAAAGTGAGGAAGTGGATAGAGGTGATGATAACACATTATAGCAAGTATAAGTACCACAACTTGTTTATAAATGGGATTGTGGCTGAAAGGGGTAGTCTAGGGATGTAGTCAATTGGAGTGCTGTCCAATAGAAATATAATGCAAGTCACATAAGTGGTTTAAAATTTTTACAACTCACACTTTAAAAAAATAAACAGGTCAAATGAATTTTAACAATACTTTAACACATTATATCCAAAATACCATAATATCGTAATACCAAAAATCAGTAATGAGATAGTTTGGGTTTGTTTTTGTTTCTTAAGTCTTCAAAATCTGGCACATGTTTTACACCTTCAGGACATTTAGAGTTGGATTAACCACATTTCAGGTGTTGGAGGTTGAATTCAACCATTTGGGCAATGAATCAGTCAATCATGCCTATGTAATGAAGCCTACAGCTGGTATCATAGAGTCCTGCTGCACCTGAATGCTGAAAGCCTCTACATCAGTCTCACAAGTATTGATTCTGCTTGACACCACTTGCCCATAGTGGGAACTGAAAGGGAATTTCTCTCTATGGAAGAAGAGGGTGTGGTACTGCCCAAGAAAGGAGGGCCACAATTACTGCCTGGGGTCATGGGAGAAGGCAAACTACACTGAAGATGGCAGAGCAGAAGGATCAAAACCTGCAGTGCAGATGACATCATGGTCATGATGTGTCAGTCTGGAGTGTCCATCTTCAGATTGTTTATTTTATGAGAAAGGTTACACTTTCTTTGTAGTTTTTAGCAGATAAAAGTATTCTTGTTCTTAACTAATGATTAACCAAAGGAAAACAATCCTGATGAGGTCATAGGGCAGAGATCTGACCTATGTAAGGGATCAAATTATGACGATATTATGGGTGAGGAGTGTACCAGGTAGAAGGGATGAGTGTGAATGAACAAGAATCTGCAAGTGCAAGTACAGTAAATGGAAGAAACAAGGAAGAACACATACTAGAATAATGAGCACAGATTAGTAAAATATTTTAAGTTTAACCACTGGCTATAAAATAATATTGTCTATTGGAATGTATTTTGAGGTTTTTTTTTAAATTAATGGACTATTTTAAAAGCAGTTTTATGTTTACAGTAAAATTGCACAGGAAGTACAGAGTCCCAATACCCCCTCTTCCCCACCCCCTAGTTTCCCCTGTAATTAATATCATACATTAGTGTGGTACATTTGTTACAATTGATAAACCAATATTGATATATTATTAACTGAAGTCCATAATCTACATTAGGGTTCACTCTTTGTGTTGGACATTTCTATGGTTTTGACAAGTGCATAATGCCATGTGTTCACCATCACAGAATCATACAGAATAGTTTCACCATCCTAAGAATTCCCTGTTCCACCTATTCATCCTTCTTTTTCTCTTTTCAAATCCTTGACAATCACTGATCTTTTTAATGTCTCCAAGGTTTTACCATTTCCAGAATGTCATATAGTTGGAATTATACTCTATGTATCTTTTTTCAGACTTGCTTCTTCCACTTAGCAATAGACATTTAAGGTTCCTCCATGTCCTTTCATGGCTTGATAGGTCCTTTCTCTGCAATACTGCATAATATTCCATTGTATGGATATACCACAGTTTACTCATTCACTTATTGGAGAACATCTTGGCTGCTTTAAACTTTTGGCAATTATTAATAAAGCTGCTATAAACATTCATGTACAGGTTTTTGTGTGGGTCTAAGTTTTCACATCATTTGGGTAAATACCTAGGACCATGATTGCTGGATCATATAGTAAGTTTATGTTTGGCTTTGTAAGAGACAACCAAACTATCTTATAAAGAGGCTGTACTAGTCTGCTTTCCCATGAGCAATGTATGAGACTTCTGTTGCTCCACATGCTCGCTAGCATTTAGTGTTGTCAGTGTTGTGGATTTTAGCTGTTCTAATAGGTATGCAGTGGTATCTTTTTAATTTGCAATTCCCTAATTACATATGATATTGATCTTTTTTAAAAAAAATACATCCCCCGCTTCTGCTTGTTCTTGCTGTGTTCATTTTTCTCTGCGTTCCTCTGTGTCTGCTTGTCTCCCCCTTCTGGGGCAACCTGCCAAGTCAGCTTATCGGTGTGGCAGCCCACCTGCTCGCAGGGGCTCGCCCTTGCTCCCGGGGGCTTGCCTTTTCCCACAGGGTCTTGCCTTTGCCCGCGGCAGCATGCCCCGCCTGCAGCAGCATGCCCCGCCCACATTGGCTTGCCTTCTCGAGATGGTCTGCCCATTGGAGGAGGCCCCAGGGACCAAACCCGGGGCCTCCCATGTGGTAAACCGGCGCCCTACCCACTGGGCTACAGCCGGCCCCCTTGATCATCTTTTCATGTGCTTATTTGCCATCTGTATATCTTCTTTGGTGAGGTGTCTGCTCAGATCTTTTGCCCATTTTGTAATTGGGTTGTTTGTTTTCTATTGTTGAGTTTTAAGAGTTCTTTGTTTATTCTGATAAAAGTCCATTATCAGATAAGTGTTTTGCAAATATTTTCTTCTAGTTTGTGACTTGTCTTTTTATTCTTTTAACAGCATCTTTCACAGAGCATACTTTTTTCCCTTAAATTTTAAAGTCATTTCAACTTTACAGGACAGTTGCAAAAATAATACAAAGCCCACAGAGAGAATTCCAACAAACCCACCACCACCACACCCCCTGCCCAATACCCAGATTCACCAATTTGAACATTCATCTATTTGACTATTCCTTCATCGATAGCACACTGTCTTGATCACCATAGCTTTATAGTAAGTCTTGAAGTTGGGTAGTGTCAGCCCTCCAACTTTGGTCTTTTAAATATTGTGTTGGATATTCTGGATCTTTGCTTTTCCATATAAACTTTAGAATCAATTTGTCAATATCCACAAAATAACTTGCTGAGATTTTTATTGGGATTGCATTGAATCTATAGATCAAATAAGGAAGAACTTATATCTTAACAATATTGAGTCTTCCTATCCATGAGCACGGAATATCTCTCCGTTTACTTAGATATTCTTTGATTTCTTTCATCAGAATTTTGTAGTTTTCCAAATATAGATCTACATATTTCCTTAGATTTATACCTAAGTATTTCATTTTTGTGAGGTGCTCATGATTGATAGTATTGTTCAGTTCAACTGTATCCTTACTGATTTTCTGTCTGCTGGATCTGTCAATTACTGACAGAGGGGTCTGCAAGTGTCCAAATATAAAAGTGGCTTTGTCTATTTCTCTTTGCAGCTGTATCAATTTTTGCCTCACATATTTTGATGCTGTGCTAGTAGGTGAATATACATTAAGGATTGTCATGCCTTCTTGGAGAATTGACCCCTTTAACCCCTTTATCATCATGTATTGCTCCTCTTTATTCTTGATTATTTTTCTTGCACAGAAATATGCTTCATTTGAAATCAATATAGATACTCCAGCTTTCTTTTGAGTGGTGTTAGTATAGTATATCTTTCTCCAACGTTTTGCTTTTAATCTCATCTGTGTCTCTATATTTAAGGTGGGTTTCTTCTATAATGTAAACCATTGACCATGGTTAGTAGCAACTCCTCGATGTTTGTTCATCAATTGTAACAAATGTACCATACTCATGTAGGATATTATTTGTAGGGGAACATGTGGGAGTGGGGAGGGGGTATAAGAGAATCCCCTATATATTCTATATGGCTTTTCTATAACCTGAAGCTCCTTGGAAAATAAAGTGGAAAACAAAGACACTGGGGGAACATATAGAAGAAATTCTCAATATACATAAAAGATAACATCTAACAGTGATAAAATGTACAATACAAAAATATTATTTATTTTTGGCTTTGTTTTGGGGGAGGTTTTGGATTGCAGAAGGGTTGCAACTGTGGCAGGGGAGGATTACTGGTATGAGGTGTCAGTTGTGGGGGGATATGTGAGGAGATGTGCACATGGGGCATGCCTGTACGGAATATGAATGTGTTCATATGGTCATGGGGTATTGTCTTGGGGGGTGGAGACCCATACAATAACTGATAGAATATTGAATTCCCATCATGGGGAGTCATGCTACACTCTCTAACAGAGTGGCAAGTACATGAGCAGTGCCTAGCAAAGGAGGTCAGATCAATATGCCAGGCCCTTGATATTGATTGTACTTAGGAACCTTGTTCTTGTGAAATTGAAACTTAGCCTAGTAATATATATTCCCTAAGAGTTACCTCCTGAGAACCTCCTTGTTGCTCAAATGTGGCCTCTTTCTAAGCCAAACTCAGCCTATAAACTGACTACCTTCCCCCAGCATGGGACATGACTGCCGGGGATAAGCCTTCCTGGCACCAAGGGATTATTACCAAGTGCCAACTAGTGGCACATTTGGAAAAAGACCTAGACCAAAAAGGGGGAAAATTAAATACAAATGAGGAGCCGGCTCGATAGCCCAGTGGATAGGGCGCCGGCATACCACATGGGAGGCTCTGGGTTCGATTCCCGGGGACCTCTCCTAGCGGGCAGACCGCCTTGAGAATGGCAAGCCGCCATGGGTGGGCCGGAGCCGCCGTGGGCAGGGCAAGAAGCTGCCACGGACAGGGCAAGAGCCGCCACGGGCAGGGCAGGTCGCCCGCG
>PVKH010017276.1:0-15466 GCA_004027955.1 Chaetophractus vellerosus | reverse complement strand
AATCACCTGCTCAGGGAGAAAGTGGGATAATGGAGGTTAAAAAATACCCAGGGATTCTGATTCTGATACAGTTGGCCTCAGCTGGGGCTAGGGTATAGTGATTTTTAAACTCCTTCTCATGGGCGGTTTTCTTATTCCCAGATCAGCTGTCCGTCCCAGGGCAATGGGCAGTTGGGAAGGGGTTCCTTTTGTGGGTGCGTGCATATATGTGTGTTTAGAATTCCAGCACGGGAGTTGGAAACATGAAAGTCATTGCATACTCCTCCCTCTTCTGCTCTCACCCCCATGTTCAGTCAGCTGCCAAGCCCCCTCGGTTCTTCCTCTTCACCTCTCACATGTTCCCCCTCCTCTTCTCTCTGCCCCTGCTCCTACCCAACTGCAGAAGCACGTCACCTCCTGCCTGGGCGTTGCCGGCGTCCTCCGAACTGCTCTTTCTGGTGCAGTTTGAGCCCCTCCCCTTCACTTTCCACTCAACCTTCAGGGGGCCTTTCCACAGCCTTGGACGAGAGCTTGACTTTCCCCATCATGGCATGTACACTGGTGATTTGTCTCTGATACCTTGTCAGCCTGAAAGATAAACGCAGTCAATTGTAAAAGGAAGGAAGAACAATTAGCTGGATTCAATAAATCAGATTGTCTTAAGACTAGCCTGAAGTCCAATCTGCTCTGACTGGAGTTTGACTCTTTCCCAGTATCTGATACACCCCAAATGTCTTCACTTTAAGAACAGGAGAGAAATCTATTCTTAGGCATAGTTTAGAAATACCTGTAACACTGAAGAAATATTTTCCAGAGCCGGGTCCATCAGTGTGGGTAAAGAAGACCCATTGCCCCATCTCCCAAGTGAAAGCATGCATCCTCTCAGATTTTAAACAGGCCTTGTAATTGACAGTATCTGATGAAGGGCTGTTCTAGTCAGGGTCTCTCGGGAAACAGAATCAACACGAGACATCTCTTAAAAATATAAGATTTTATAAGAGTCTCTCACGTGACCGTGGGGATACACAAGTCCAGGTTCCGCCGGCAGGGTGCAAGCCAGGGGCTCCAATGAAAGACTGATGAAGGGTCCTCGATGAGTTCCTGGGAGAAGTTCGCAGTCAAATGACAAGCTGGGAAATTCTCTCTGAATGTTGAAATCAGTTCCCTTTTATGGTAGTCAACTGAATGGATAAAAGCATCATCCATTCTTGATCCAATCTTGCTGACTGATGCAGATGCAATCAGCCATCCATGCAGTAAACTCAATTAGCCCAGTGCTTGCTGGACCCAACAGCTGGGCACAATTACCTGGCCGAGTTGACACATTAGCCTAACTATCACAAGGGCCAAACGTAGTTTTCAATGAGAAATCTCAATTTCTGAATCCATGGCCATTGGAGAGAGATATCAGACACTTGATACTGTTTCCAGTGACCCTTAACTGTAAGTTAGAGTGTTTAACACGGTAGAGTAACAGGTAAGGAAAGAAACCGAGAGTATGGAACATGACCCATTTTTGAAGAGGACAGAAACCTTGGGGAGACGTTGCAAATGATGTTCCCTCACAGATGTGCAAAACAATTAGTGGTGTTTTTATTTTTAAGTGATGTTGTATCCAATGGAAATGTGTGGGTCTGATTTTATCCTGATCCAAACAAAAACATTAATTGAATTTGATATATTTTGATATTTGATGGCATTTAAGAATTCTCATGAATACTCTTGTGATAATTTTCTTGTGCGAATGTTAAACAAAAGGTTTCATATATTTTAGAGATACATACTGAAATATTTATGGATGAAATGGTATGATGTCTGAAATTTACTTCAAGATAATATGGAAGAGAGAAAGTAGATGGAGTAGTATTGAAAGAAGATTGGCCACTAGTTGATAATTATTGAAGCTCAGTAATGGGTATACTATTCCATCTACTTTTGTGTGTTTGAATTTCTCCATAATAAAAAGTTTTTTGGGGGCCGGCTGTAGCCCAGTGGATAGGGCACCGGTACACCACATGGGAGGCCCCAGGTTTGGTTCCCAGGGACCTCTCCAAGCGGGCAGACTGCCTGAGAAGGCAAAAGCAGCTGTGGGCAGGGCAGAGCCGCCGTAGGCAGGGCAAAAAGCCGCCGTGGGCAGGGCAAAGCCGCCACGGGCAGGGCGAGCCACCTGCAAACAGAGCAAAAAGCCACCCAGGAACGGAAGCAGACTCGCCCACAAGCGTGGCAAGCCGCCTACGCAGTGAGCTGACTCGGTGCATCACTGCAGCGGGGGAGACAAAGCAGACATAGAAGAACACAAAAAATGAACACACAGCAAGAGCAAGCAGAAAAGGGAGGGATATGCAACCAAAAAAAAACCAGTTTTTTGAAAAGAATATATTTTTACTACTAAAAATTATGATGGAGCTTCACTTAAAATTGGTGGTCTGCATTAGGATGAAGCGGGCTGTGGATGCTGAAAGTTTGAAAAATGCTGTCTGCATGGTGTAAAAAGAGAAAATACTGGGGAGACAAGCAGACACAGAAGAATGCAAGAATGAACACAGCAAGAACAAGCAGAAAGCGGGGGGTATGTAATAAATAAAAAATAGATCTTTAAAAAATAAAAAATAAAAAAAAGAGAAAATACTCAATTCCTGAAGCTTTTCACAAAGAAGGGGTTAAAAGAAAAGAAACACAAGGCAGGTGAAATGGTCCTCATTGTATATTCCTTTGTCTGGGAGGATTTCTTGTGAAGTGGGTAGATGAGGGAGTGGGAAAAGCCAAAGATATCAGCTTAGAGTTTCTTCTGGGGTATAAATAAACCACCCTAGAGTGAGTTTGGGATGCATTAGAATGATTGACTATGGTTTGAGAAAATATCTATTGATCGACTTCCAGATGGTATCTGCAATATTTACACATCTACACAGAGAAGGAAATTAGATCATTAAATAACTAAGCACGTGGACAAAACTGTTTTGGTCTAAGGAATTGCTTTCTCTATATTTCAACTGGATCTGTGCTTATATTAAGGAATTGCATTGAAAGAGGAGAGGAGACACAACCCTACAAAAATCTCTACTGCTCTGTTCCAGAAATGTCTCCCTGGGGCTCCTCCACTGCTCTATGGGGTGAGCTTCCTGGTTCAGCACCCAGATTTGGTGGCCTGGGTTTGAATATCATTTCTACGGTTGACTAACTGCAGTCTTGGGTAAATTACTAATTTTCTCTCCAATTCTTAGTTTTCTTATCTATAAAATGAGCATCATAATAGTGTCCACCCCTATGACTGTCAGTATTAAATGAGAAAATGTTGGAAGAGCATTTAATCGAGTCCCTGGCCCACATGCCCAGCGAATGTGAGCAGCAATCACCCAAAATCCCTCTGGTCTCTGCATTAGAAAGGTGGAGCTTTTCCGAATAGATGTGAATCTTCTGCCAGATTAGTTTTCTCATTTAGACTCATATATCTAAATTTGCAGCTCCCTTGTAGTAATGGAATAACACCATATGATAGACCTTTCCATGTGCTCATTGATTGCTTGCTCTGTTATTATTTTCCTTGTCTTCTCCATTGCTTATCTTGGTCATTTATTCCATCCTTTAGTCTGTGTATTTTTACAAGCCAGCTCAACTTTTTTATGGGACAAGGGAGGAAATAAATAACTAGCTAAATAAACAAACACTCTGTGATTGAGGCTAGGAGGGAGGGAGCAGATGAGGGAGGGAGTCTGGGTGGAGAAGGGAGGACTCTGAGATGAGCTCATCCAGAATGAAAGAGGGAAAGGAGGAGCCACTGGAAATTACCCACTGGACCTCTTAAGAATCATTATTGCTTTATGCCTTCTTTGGTGTTCATCTTGTGTGCAACCCTTGTCTGTTCCCTGTAATAAACCCTAAAGCCCTTAAAAACCGAAAGGGGGCTAGTTGTTTACTTGCTTTGGTGCCAGGCTTGGGTGGGAAGATTGGGGAGGGGCAGAGGGTGTCCTGCTTCCCACTGCAAATACAGAACTCCTAGACCCAACTTGTTTTTCTTCCATGACTCAGCGGCCTCTGTCCCTCTGTCCACCAGGGCTTCGGTTCCAACTGCAGACAAAGCCTTTCCTGGGGAGAGCCCATGCTTTCCTGGTGGGCAGGATGCTGACTGCTGACAGGTGAAGAGTGTGCACCAAACTCTCCACTCAGGGTCAGGAAGATGAGTCACATCTACCGGCCCTGGTGACTCGGAGCCTCTGATCTTTCCAGTGTGAATGCAGAAGGGCCTGGCCTGGGGTGCGACAACGTGGAATGTTGTAAAAGCTTTATTCAGGGTCCAGCCCAGGCCTTGGTGACCGAAATCTCCCCTCGTAACAACTGGGGAGGAAACTGCTAACTAGAGATAAAGATGAGAGTTCCTGGTCTTTTCAAGGAAAAAGGCCCTTCAAAAACAATACCAGACATTGAAAATGAGGTTCCCCCCAAAGTACAAATTTGTACAATTCCCCCAAACCCTTACTTGTCTGTCTGGAAGGTTATGTAAAGAAAGAGCAGCCCAAGGATTGGTGCCTGCTCATTACCATTTTCCCTGAAATCTGCTGCTCTTCCTTTGCTTATGGAGTGGCAGAGGCCCAACGTCTTTCTTTAAGAGGCTGTTGCTTCAGCCTCTGAGCAACCAGTGAGAGAGGTAAGACAGAACCTGTAGGAATAGAATACTTAAGTGGGGACTTCTGGGTGCATGTTGGATCTTGGAGAGAAAAGATAAGATCTCTGCGGTGGCACTGCCTGGGCCAGGACCCTTCCAGAGAGAAGGGGTGCTGAACAACACAGACGCTTTCCCTCGGATCAAAGGGCTGATTTCCTAGGTCTACAATGAGGTGCATCTATTATTTCTAGGAAGCCATTTATTTATTTATTTTCCTTCTTTGTCATTTTTCTCTATGTTAAGTGAATAGAAAGAAAGAAAAAAAACCCTACTGTTATTGGTTGAATTGTGTCTCCCACAAAGTATATGTTTAAATCTGAATCCCCAGTACCTCAGAATGTGACCTTACTTGAAAACAGATGTCATTGGGCAAGTTAAAATGAGTAAGGTGGGCCCTCAACTCAGTATGACCGGTGTCCTTGCAGGAAGAGGAGAGAGGAAAGAGTGAAAACAGCCGGGTGACGACAGAGGCAGAGTCTGTGCTATGCCACAAGCCAAGGAATGCCAAGGACTGCCGGCCGCCATGGGAAGCCAGGAGAGAAGCATGGAAGAGATTCTTCCCTACAGACTTCAGAGGGAGCCTAGCCCTTCCGACACCTCGACTTTGGAATTCCAACCTCCAGTACTATGAGGCAATGAATTTGCTGGTTTAAGCCATCCGGTTTGGGGTACTTTGTTATGGCAATCCTTGGAAACTAAGACATCCACTATATAAAAATTCAAATTTAGATATGAAAAAATCATGTAATGGTATGTTGGTAAGTGAACAAAAAAAAAATCTCTAAACCACAGACAAACCCCATTTTTGTAGTTAAAAAATCAACAATAAAGGATGTGAAATGATTCATGCTAAGGAGGTAAAATAATGGTCTCCTTAGGAGAAGGGAGAGGATTTGGGGGAGGAGTGACAAAGAAGAGAACTTACACTCTTCATTCTGAATTTTTGGATTTTGGGGCAAAAGCATGTAGCAATTAAAAAAAGGGATTAGTGGATATGTAGGGCTGGGGAAGGATAGAGAGATTGAGCGTGATTGCTAAGGGGTGTGGAGCTTTTCTTTTTGGAGTAATGAAATTGTTCTAAAACTTTTTGTGGCTATGAATGCACAACATTGTGATTATACTAAAAGTCACCGATTGTATACACTTCGGATTGCGTGGTATATGAATATATCTCAATAAAACCGCTTATAAATAAATAAGTAAATAAACAAACAAGCAAGGATAGTCAGAAATATCAGCTATCTACAGCAGGGGAAGCATAGAGAGAGATTGAGAGGTGATGAAGTTTTGTTGTTTTCTGTTTTTCATTATTATTATTATTATTGAAATAATGAAAAAGCTCTAATAATGATTGAAGTGATGAATGCACAACCATGTGATTATACCAAATACCACCGATTGTACACTTTGGATGGGTTGTATGCTTTATTAACATGTATCGATAAAATTGATTTGTTGGGGGAAAAAAATAGGGAGAAGGAAAAACTCAATTTAGGACTCCAGGCTGGGAGTATTGTTGATGTTTTTCTGTGAGACCTGGGGGCCACCCATCAGATGGGAGCCCTGCCCCTGCTGCCTTGATCCTTAAGGCAAGCCCATGTAAAAGAGCTTGTTCCTTCCCATTCCCATCCAGCAGGACTTGGACCCTCTCCGCCCCCACTGAGAGCACTCGACCTCTTCCATCATTGCATGGAATACAAAGTACCCTGTCATACATTATTTCCATTTAATCTTCACAACAATCCTGCCAGGTGGGTATTAGCAGCAGGCTCACTTTATACCCAAGGAACCCAGAGTTAAGAGGCAAAACGGCACAGCTACTAAGAAGTGGGAGAGGGCTGTGAGCCAGGCCCTCCCCATGCAGGCCCAGGACTCCTCCCTAGCTCCCGCTTCCTCTAGCAGGAGGAGGGGGCTTGGAGCTACCTGAAGAGAGCAAGCAGCAGCACAGGGGCTGTGCCTGGATGTAACGGGATGTGAGGACCCAAAATCACCATCCAAGTGCATCATCCATGTACCTTCCTTCACAGGAGCATAGGGTAGACACACTAAATCCACACCATCTGTCATTGGTATTGCCACAGTAAGCCTTGGGCATCTTAGGTGCTTCATAAATATTTGAGTGAAAACCAATGTTGAATTCAAAACCAATGTTGAATTCAACGCTTACTCAATGTTGAATGCCAGATGTGATACTTAAACTATTGTTTTGTTCCCTAATGCGTCACTGAATTAATGGAACGGAACAGAAAGTGTTTTGATGAAATTGGGGGCGGCAGGGAGCAATGAGTGGTGAGGTACTTTCTATTTCTGAAGACCGGCCCAGAAATTAGTTTTAGTTTTTTTTTTTTTTCAATCAGAGTAAGCAGGACTGGGTGGGCCAGCAGGAGGGTGGGCAATCCTGGCCTGTCGCCCCCACCCCAGGCCCCTGAGCCTCTTCCCAGGCAGGTTCTTCTGCAGGAAGGAGCCAGTGCTTCCTGTCCTCACACTCCCACCCCGTGCACACCTCGTTTGTTACCTATACCTGGGGCTGAGACTAGTATGAACTTGCTTAGCGGTATTTTGCCTAGCAATGTTTACATTTTAAAAGGGAGAACAGGGCAAAGGCCCACAGGGAGATGCTTCTTTAGCTGCAAACACCTCTTACTGGCTGTTTGCCAGGAGTTACACCTCAGGACCTCCCCTGGCATCCTCTGAGGGGGGAGCTATTTCTCCCATTTGAGCCTGAAGCAAACTGCGAGTCGGGGCTGATGGGCAAGCTGCCCCTGGCTGCACAGGGGTCCCGGTCGGAACCTGTCATGAGGCTGCTGAGGAGGGGAAGAGGTCTAGGAGGATGTGCAGGATGTTTGATCAAAATGGCATTTTAATAGCCAAGGGAAACTAAGTGAAAAGAAGTGTGCCGATAATGTCATTAGGAGGGAGGCCCAGCATCGCTGGGATAGGCTGATTTTGAGAAGGATGCAGAAAAGATATGGAAAATTTCCTTGGACAATAAAGTTATTCCATATAGGCCATAGAAATAAGTCCATTGTGTTTTGGGAGAATAACAGGACAAGCAGAAAGATGGAATCCGCGGTGGCCTAGTGCCTGGCCCGGGCGGGGGTGGGGGGGAAGGGGGAGAGGCAGCCCGTGGCCCGGAGCCGTGACTCAGGTGGGAAGAATGTGGCTCAGGCCTCCTGCAGCTGCGATAAGGAAGGCAGGATGGGGCACTGCAGAGGACATCCTGAAGCAGCCTGGGGACTTTCCATGTGGGAGCGCACGTGGAAGCCCAATGCCGGAGAGAATTACAGCCTGCGCACCAGGCCCAGTCCATGGGTGTGAGCAAGGAGAGAAGAATGGAAATGCTACCCTACATTGCCCATCACCCAGGCACAGTGGGGTTGGGGAAGGAAGGAAGGCTCGTGTCCACTGGGCTGGGAAAACAGCTTCATTATAGACCCAGCTGGTTTCCTCCTCCCGAGACCTGGGAGCCCTGGAGCTGTGCTAAAATCTTTCAGGCTAGGCTGGGATGTCCCCATGCTCTGTGACTCCTAACATACGGATTCAAACCTCAGCCATCTTTCTCCTGCCAGTACGGTTTGTGCCCTACCTATGTATACAATGCCTGTGCCTTGATTTATTTAGGATGTTCCCGTAAATGAGCTCACATCTTAAACAATCTCTCTCCCCTAAGCAAATATTAATATTCATAACTTACTCCCATCTGGATCTCCCCCAATGCCACCACCCACAGGATGCCTGAGCCTCCTTGTAGCCTCATCAAAACCCTTTCCAGGCAGCCACTCTGCAGGCACAGGTGGGAACAGGTGCAGGCACAGGTGGGAACAGGTGCAGGCACATTCTCGGACACAGTCTCCCTCACTCAGCAGTGTAAACCTCTGCAGTTTCCAAGAGGCAGATGGCCCTGCCCAGCTGGGTTTCTTGCTTCTTTTCCATGATGGCATCTGGAGCTCAGGCCCTCTCCCTACTACCTCTCTGACACACGCCTGGGAGCTGGGGTTCTGGCTCACTCTTCAGGGAGCTCCAGGCTTTCCTGGTGAGGTCAAAAAGTCATCCTATTAAAATCAACGGTGATAAGTCATGGTGACAGCAGGTAGCCTCGATATAATGTGATGAGAGTGGCACTTTACCCTCGTGGTCTTCCTTCCAAAAACTCACAACCCCAGTATAATCATGAGAAGAACACCAGACAAACCCCAGTTGAGGGACATTCTGGAAAATACCTGACGAGTGCTCTTCAAAACTGTCAAGATCATCAAAGACAAGGAAAGTCTGAGAAACTGTCACAGCCAAGAGGAGCCTAAGGAAGCATGGCAAATAAATGTAATGTGGTATCCTGGATAGGATCTTGGAATAGAAAAAGGGCGTTAGGTAAAAACTAAGAAAATATATGACTAAAGTATGGGTTTTAGTTAATAATACTTGTCGTGGTTTGGAGCTGTATGGATCCCAGAAAAACATGTTTGTAAACTTAATCCATTCATGTGAGTGTGAACCCATTGTAAGTAGGACCTTTTACTAATGTAAAATGCTAATACAGTGAAAACTGGGTGTGAGGTATATGGGAACTCTGCTATCTTTGTAATTTTTCTGTAAATCTAAAACTGTTCTAAAATTAAAAGTTTATTAAAAATACAGGCTTAGAAACTGTCATCTTATAATCCCCAATGGAGCAGCAGTTTCTAGGTCAGATATTTGTTGAAGAAAATCTTACTCATGGAACCTAAATACCGCCTTTCAAACTATAGGTATGACAGAGTATCAACTAGCTGCTAAGTGAGAACTTACCTACTCATAGCTTTATTTTTTTGCTATTTTAAACGTCTATTACACAATCCACAAGAATTATTAATAATATGTACTTTAAAAATTCATATAACTTATTCCTGATTCAAAAGATAATGTGTTACTTAGCATAACTTTAAGAAATTGTTGTCAAACTTGTTTCTACCTTGAGATACAGTGTTCTTTGCAGAACATCCCTAAAAAAGCAATTTTATGGAAATAACTCAGAATGTCCACTGATTCTACCACATTCTACCTTGAAAGAATTGTGATAATGAAGCAGTAATTTCCTCTAGTGATAAACCCAAAACAAGTATGGTCTCTGTTTCTTACTGTGCATATGCAAATCTGATCCATTCTTTCCTGGAGTACTTTGTGAGGTTATAAATGTATATTGCTCTGATTTTATCCATCAAGCCTGGAAAGGTATTTCTTGTGCTTGTTTGATAGGATGAGGGAGATTTTGAGAAAGGGAAAGGATGTTATGAAGGAGGAAATGTGGGGAGAAACTTCTCTTGTTCTCAGTAAAAATATCTGAAACATAATATTAGTATCTTGACTTGCATATTTGTGGCACATACCACATCATGATACTATACAAGTCACAGAAGACTTTCTATTGAAAAAACAAATGGAAAACACCTTTGAAAAACTGAACTATAAATCAGGAGCCTTGTTGCCACCCATACCTGCTCCACCTCTGAAACCCTAATTCTAACGTCCCACTGTTTTGCGTTACCTGTCTTCTTTCCAGCTCTCTTGTCTCTAGTGCTTCTTCACACCTCGCTTCTGGCCCTCTGTCTTCTACCCTTTACCAGCCTCTTCCTGTCCATTTCCTGCCCTTGGCGTGTGTATGAGTCAGGGCAGAAAACCTGACCCCAAAGGGATGACTTTTCTTAAGTCCTTTACTCAGTCTGTCTCATTTAGTTGGCAATGGCTTTGCCATTTCAAAATGCAACAAAGATTAGAGTCTCACAAAACAAGCAGCCAATTAAAAACCTGCAGAGTGACTGAGTGACTTCATCCTCTTAAAACCCATTTCTGAGTGTGGCCCACACCCAGATCAATGGCCTGAGATGAGTCTCTTTGGGCAGTTTGCTCACTTCCCCTCGAGTGGTAGATCAAAGGAGCCTCAGTCTAAGCAAAATCAGGCTGGCCTGCTCATTCTTGGAGGTTCTAGTGCTGCTTACTTCCGTGAAACAAAACCTTAGGGATTCCCAGGGCCTTTGGTGGCGCCATGTTGGCTGATCATTCAGAGCAAGGGAATCCTGGGATAGGCAAAAAGGTCTGACTGGTTCTATCACCATTCTGTAAACTCTGCTAAATTTTGTTTGCACAGAGGTATACAAAACATTTATACTATCTTCACAAGATTTCTGTAAATCTAAACTGGCATTTAAAATATTTTTAATTTACATACAGTAGTATTCACTTTTTTGGTGTACAGGTCTATGTTGCATCAAGTCTTCTTTTTAAGTTGAGATATATATAAAACACATACAAATAAAATTCACCCTTTAAAAATTGTACGGTTCCATGGCTTTTAGTATATTCACAGGTTGTGCAATCATTTCCATTATCTAATTTTATAACATTTCCATTAACCCAAAAAGAAACTCTATTAGCAGTCACTCACCATTCCTCTCTCTCTCCTGCCCCTGGTAACCATTAATCTACTTTCAGTCTCGATGGATTTCCCTATTCAGGGCATTTCATATAAATGGAATCAAAGAACACGTGTCCTTTTATGACTGGCTTCTTCTACTTAGCATAATGTTTTTAAGGTTTACCTATGTTGTAGCATGTAACAATACTTCCTTTTTATGGCTAAACAGTGTTCCATTGTGTGAATATAGCACATTTTGTTTATCCATCAGTTGATGGAGATTTGGGTTATTGCCACTTTTTGTTGGCTATTATGAATAATGTTGCTATAAACACTCATGTACAAGTTTTTGTGTGGACATATGTTTTCATTTCTCTTGGGTATATATCTAAGAGCGGAATTGTTGGAATATATGGCAATTCTGGGTTTAACTTTTTTTTTGGAATAATAAACTTTATTTTTAGAGAAGTTTTAGAATTACTTTTTGGAGGGACTAACAAACTGTTTTCCAAAGTGGCTGCACTATTCTACTTTCCCACCAGCTATATTGTCTATATATCCTCAACAACACTTGTTACTGTTTTTCTTTTTCATTATTGCCATCCTAGCATATGTGAAGTGGTATCGCATTGTGATTTTGATTTGCATTTCCCTAGTGGCTAATGATGTTGAGAATCTTTTCATGTGCTTATTAGCCTTTTGTATCTCCTCTCTGGAGAAATGTCTCTTCAGATCTTTTGCCCATTTTTAAATTGGGTTATTTGTCATTTTATTGTTGAGTTGTAAGTCTTCTTTATATATTCTAGATACTAGATCCTTATCAGTTTTATGATTTGTAAACATATTCTTCCATTTTGTGAGGTTTTTCATTTTCTTGATGGTGCTCTTTGAAGCATAAAAGTTTTTAGTTTTTTTTTTTTTTTTAAAGATTTATTTATTTTATTACATATCTCCCCTTCCCCCCACTGTGGCGATGCGCCGAGAGTGGTCACTGCGCAGGCGCGGCTTTCCCCGCTTGTGGGCGGTCTCTACATCCGTTCATGGCTGGCGCTTGATTCAGTTCGCGGGTGGCTGGCTGCGCTCCATCCGCGGGCGACCTGCCCTGCCCGTGGCGGCTCTTGCCCTGTCCGTGGCAGCTTCTTGCCCTGCCCACGGCGGTTCCGGCCCGCCCATGGCGGTTTGCCATTCTCAAGGCGGTCTGCCCGCTAGGAGAGGTCCCTGGGAATCAAACCCGGGGCCTCCCATGTGGTATGCCGGCGCCCTATCCACTGGGCGCTCGAGCTGGCCCCAAGTTTTTAGTTTTAATGAAATCCAATTTATCCTTTTTTTGTCGTTTGTACTTTGTGAACCATATTGAAGAAACCATTGCCTAATCCAAGGTCATGACAACTTATATTTCTTCTAAGGGTTTATTAGTTTTAGCTCTTACTTTAGGTCTTTGATCCATTTTGAGTTAATTTTTGTATATAGTGTAAGGTAAGAGTCCAACTTTATTCTTTTGAATGTGGATATCCAATTGTTCCTATACAATTTGTTGATGAGACTGTACTCTCCCCATTGAATGAAACTGCATGCTTGTTGAAAATCAACTGACCATTTAAATATGGGTTTATTTCTGGAATCTTAATTCTATTCTATTTGTCTATATGTCTATCTTTATGCCAGTACCACACTGTGTTAAATACCGTAACTTTGTAGTAAGTCTAGAAATCAGGAAGTGTGAGTCTTCCAACTCTGTTCTTCCTTTTCAAGACTGTTTTGTCTATTCTGAGTCTCCTGAATTTCCTTATGAATTTTAGAATCAGTTTGTCAATTTCTATGAAGGAGGCAGCTAGAGTTTTGATAGGGATTGCGTTGAATCTACAGATCAATTTGGGGAAGCTGCCATCTTAGCGAGTGGATGTGGCTCAAGCGGTTGAACACCTGCTTCCCACATTAGAGGTCCCAGTTTCGATCCCAAGTACCTCCTAAGACACAAACAAACAAACAAACAAAACAAACAAACAACAAATGAAAAAATCAACTCAGGGAGGCTGATGTGGCTCAGTGGTTGAGCACTGGCTTCCCACATATGAGGTTTGGGGTTCAATTCTCAGCCCCAGTACCTCACTAAAACAAAACAAACAAAGAAACAAAACCTCCACAATATTATGACTTCCAATACACAAATAAGGCATGTCTTCCAACAAGGAAGAAATGTATGGTTTTCAGTGTATGAGTCTTGCTTATCTTTTGTTAAATTTATTTCTAACTTTTTATTCTATATAATGGTATTGTAAATGGAATTGCTACTTAAATTTCATACATAATAACCACTGTAAACATGATACAAATTTCAATACCTCAAAGTATTCTGTCATGCTGACCTTTTGTACTCAAACACTTTTTAAAAATTTCATTTTCTAATTGTTTGCTGTTAGTGTATAGAAATACAATTGATTTTTGTGTACTTACCTTGTATCCTAAGACCTTTCTAGCTATAAACAGTTTTCATTATTTCTTTCCAATCTTTATGCCTATTATTTCTTTTTCTTTCCCTATTACACCAGTGACTAGTGATCTCCAGTACTATGTTGAATAGAGTGTCCTTGTTATGAAGGTGAAAACATCCAATATTTCATCACTAAGAGATTAGCTATAGGTTTTTCTGAAATATCCTTTATCATGTTATGTTTCCTCCTATTCCTAGTGTGCTGAGAAGTTTTATCATGAAGGAGTGTTGAATTTTGTCAAATGCTTTTCCTGCATCTACTTAGATGGCTGTATGATTTTTCTCCTTTATTCTGATAATGTGATGAATTATATTGATTGATATTAAAATCTTAAAATGACCTCACATTCCTGGGAAACATTCTACTGGGTCAGGATGTTTTGTCCTTTTCTTTATAATGCTGGATTCAATTTGCTAATATTTTGTTAAGGATTTTTGTGTCTATGCTTATGAGGGATATTGGTCTGTGGTTTTCCTGTGATGTCTTTGTCTGGTTTTGGTATTAGTGTTATGCTGGTGAAAAAAAAAAAAAAAAACAGGAGGGAGTAGGAGTAGTTCCCTCCTCCTCTATTCTATGAAACAGTTTGTGTACGACTGATATAATTTCTTCCTTACAAATTTGATAGAATTTATTGGGCAAATCATCTATATGTGAAGTTTTCTTTGCAAGAAGATTTGTAATTACCCACCCAATTTTAAAATTAGGCATGGGAATCTTCAAACTTTCCATTTTTGTGTCACTTATGGTAATTTATTTTTTCAAGTAATTTGTCCATTTTATCTAAGTTAAATTTATTTTGCATAAAGTTGTTTGAAAAGCCTTTATTAACCTTTTAACGTTTACAGGATCTTTAGTGATGACCCCTCATTCATTCCTAAAATTGGGAATTTATGTTTTTTTCTGTTTTTAGTTTCCTCAGTGTTGCTAAAGTGTTTTCAATTTTATTAGTCTTTTCAAAGAGCCATCTTTTGAATTTATTGCTTTTCTCTGTTTTTCCCTTTGTTATTTCATTGGTTTTCACTCTTATTTTTATTATTTCTTTCCTTTTAGGTATTGTGGATTTAATACGTTTTTTCCCTAGCTTCTTTTGCTAGGCTGGATAATTGATTTTAAACCATTTTTTCCTAATATATACATCTAAAGCTATAAAATTCCCTCTAAGCATTGTCTTAGCATTCCACAAAATTGATGTGTGTGTTTTACATTTATTTCAAAATTTTTTCTACCTTCATACATAATTCTTTTGACCCATGGGTTATTTAGAACTTTGTAGCTTAATTTACAAATATTTGGGGCTTTTAAGATTGTTTTAGCGACTTTTTGGTTTTGTTTTTTTTAAAAGATTTTATTTTTATTGATTTATGCCCTGCCTCCTCCATTGTTTGCGGTCGCTGTCTGCTCTCTGTGGCTATTTGCTGTGTGCTCTCTGTGTCTGCTCGTCTTTTCTTTAGGAGGAACGGGGAACTGAAAGCAGGACCTCTCATGTGGAAGAGAGGCGCTCAATCACCTGAGCCACCTTAGCTCCCTGGTTTGCCGTGTCTCTCATTGTCTTTCCTTTTTGTGTCTCTTTTGTTGCGTCATCTTGTTGCATCAGTTCACCACACCTGCCTGCAGCGCCAGTTTGTCTTCTCCAGGAGGCACCAGGAACCAAACCTGGAACCTCCCATGTGGTAGGAGGAAGCCCAATTGCTTGAGCCACATCTGTTTCCCTTGGCTTGTTTTAATTCAACTTTCATCAGGAAACATGCTCCACATATGTGATGGCTAGGCTAATGTGTCAACTCGGCCAGGTAATTGTGCCCAGCTGTTGGGTCCAGCAAGCCTGGGGCTAATAGCATCTGCATCAATCAGCAAGATTGGATGAAGAATGGATGACGCTGTTATCCATTCAGTTGACTGCTTATAAAAGGGAACTGATTTCAACATTCGGAGAGAATTTCCCAG
>PVKH010017275.1:0-15464 GCA_004027955.1 Chaetophractus vellerosus | reverse complement strand
ATATCCCATGTTTAAGACTCTGTTCCTCAAGAACCACTCCTGATACCAGCTGTTCTAGTCAGAGTTCTCTTGGGAAACAGAATCAACAGGAGATATCTGTTAAAAATATAAGATTTTATGAGTCTCTCACATGACTGTTTGGATGCACAAGTCCAGGTTACACAGGCAGGCTGCAAGCCAGGGGCTCTGATGAAAGACTGATGAAGGGTCCTTGATGACTTCCTGGGAGAAGTTGGCTGTCAAACGATGAGCTGGGAAATTCTCTCTGAATGTCAAAACCAGTTCCCTTTTATGGCAGTCAACTGAATGGATAAAAGCATCATCCATTCTTGACCTAATTTTGCTGACTGATGCAGATGTAATCAGCCATCCACGCAGTAAACTCAATTAGCCCAGTGCTTGCTGGACCCAACACCTGGGCACAATTACTTGGCCGAGTTGACACACCAGCCTAACCATCACAATGCTCCTGTGGTCAGAACCCTGGCTCCCATGAGGAACCCCCAGACTACCCTCTGCAGACCATAGTGTTCTTTCCACTCAAATAAAACCTCCAGGTGAATGGAGTCCCAGGTGATGGACAAGGGGTTTCAGGAACTGAAAGCCCAAGAGAAACTAGGAGAATGAGGTTTTATGTAAGGATATAAAAAGATACTTGATGGGTTGAAAGAAGAATGGGCTCCCTTTGTAGAGGTAACCAAGCTCCTCAAGACAACAGGTGGATTGAACACCATCCCAGGGCAACCATAAAGCCAGGCACGGACGTGCTGAAGACCTCGGGGCCACATGAAGGAAGGATCCCAAGACACTGGGTCACCACTGGACAGCTGAGACACGGGTGAAGATAAACTCTCTCCTTTCCACTTCTGAAAACTTGTCACAGGGGCAATGGAAAAGAGGACACTACTGCTGCAGCACTCATCTCTATTCTTTCCTCCCATCTTTCCTCACTGAGACCTAAAATCACAGAAACTAACTCAAGAAACAAGCCCACCTTCATGGGCAAACCAGCACCGGCGATTAAGGGATCGAGAATCCAACTGCAGGGTTAATCAAGGGCACCCCCTGCTTCCAACATCACCTTGCAGGCTTCCTTTTCTGAAGGTCCATCTTAGCAGTTTCCAGCATCACCAAATATTACCAAAGCATTTGTCAGAACAGCGAGAAAGGAAGTGCCAAGCTCCATACCGTGTTCTTTCCCGGGCTCCTTCCCTGGCTCTGCGACTGCAGAAACGCCATCGTAGGTGCTGGAGCCACAAACTGGAACAGCAGGGCTACAGTTAGCTCCTGATCGCAGGCAAGAGGCCCTGGCTTTCAGACAGGTCCAAGGGGAAAGAAAGGAGGAGTCGCAGAGGGTTGAGCGGAGGCTTGCAGAGCTCCATCTGGAAAGAACTGGTTGCGCAGGATAGCTAAATTCTTAGCTCCTCTAAAGGGAATCTGGAATGGACTGAGAAACACCAGATATCTGATCACCGACGGGTGCAGTGGTCCCATCCTCCCCGCAGGGGCTGTGGAGGCTCTGACAAGTTCTGGGTCCCCACCCCGCGGTAGCAGAAGTGACTGGAGAAGCCTGGGCACAGGCACAGGAGCTGATGCTTCTGGACCCGGGGTCAGGTCGGCAATGTAGGAAGCTGGAGGATGGGGGCATCGGAGCCACCAGGACTGTTGGGGAGAGGGATTTACTTCTCCTTTAGTAAGCAGAGTGTCCCTGTGCATCTTCATGGATGCTTTTGATGTTTGGCTCTGACCTACAGCTGCCCCGTCCTCCTACCGCTGTCTTTGAAATGGTTACTTTACAGCCTGGTGCTCTTCATTTTTCATTTGCGCACGTATGATTATTGCCTCTTTCTCTCTTGCTCTAATACCCCAGAGATCCCGAGTTTTTGTTTTTCTTGTTTTTCCTGTGATTGCGGGCCCCTTAAGGCCTCTTAACTTTCCTATAAAAACTTTTGCTAGGTCTTCGAGAGACCCTAGGAACATGTGAAATCGAATTATAGGAAATGATTTCAGTTCCAAATAGCACGATTTTCCACTCCCCATATAAATTATTATTTGGGGAGTATTTTATCCCTATGATAAATCAATAAATTAAGTTCTGTGTATGATATCTTTTATATGTTAGAATCCGTTATGCTACTTAAAAGATCACTCTTGGGAGAAGAGCCCATGAACAACTTCCTTTATTCAAAGAACATAGAGTTTAAAATATAGTTTTTATGGATGAAATAAAACAAAACAGCATTCATTGACCCTTCTTACTGGCTGATGTACTCATACTTATAGAACAGTGTATGAAAAGTGGTTTGATCTTTAGTTCCCTTATCATTTTCAGAATTAAAACTGTCCTGTGTACAATCATCTGCAGCTTGAAAAAAAAATTATGTGCAGCACATAACTGTTTAGGGTATGATATTTGTCATTTTATCATCTTGTTGACATTAATGTTTTATTGTGGTAAATATGTTCTATAAAAATGGTGAGCAAGCACCCAAAAATGTAAAAATTTTAAAAGAACATTAAAACTCCATGTATAAGGTCATTTCCTGAAATAATACACCTTAACAAGGAATCATTGGTCAGTACTTCCATTGTTTTTATTTTTTTTACCCATTTGCCAGGTATTCTTTCATTTTAAAAAAACATACATGTTTATGGCAGATAGAATATGCATTTTTTACACTGAGACTAAATGTTTCCAGAGAAAATGATCAATATGCATAAAGGAGGATATTTCCATGTTTACTGAACATCACATCATCCTTTTTTTTTTGCCTCATAAACTCTCTCATTAAGGTAAACATTGCCCCTTTCCATGATAAATTTGGTAAATTCTTTATGTTAAATAGTGTAGAGATAGAAAGGGAGGTGAGTGGAAAATATGTTTATTGAACATTTTCTTTTCTTGAAACAGCTTTATTGAGATATAGTTGAAATACCATACTCTTCACCCTTTTAAATTGTACAATTTAATGGTTTGAATGTATTTAAAGATATGTGAAGCTATCACTACAGTCAATTTGAAAAGAAGCCCTATAGCTATCACAGCCCTGTCCTTCTCATCTCCCCAGCCCCAAGGGGCCATTAATCTACTTTCTGTTTCTATAGATTTGCATATTTCTAGAAATCTTATATAAATGAAATCACCTAATATGTGGTCTTTTGTTATTGACTTTTTTCACTCAACATGTTTCCAAGGGTTATTTACATCCTGGCATGTATCAGTACTTCATTTTTTATAGATTAAAAATATTCATTTGTGTGAATATACCACATTTTTCACCCATTCATCAGTTGAAGGACATAATAATTGTTTCCATCTTTTAACAATTATGTATAATCTTGCCATAAACATTTGTGGACATAAGTGGATATATGTTTTCAATTATCTTTGTTTTATGCCAATGAGTGGAACTGCTGGTCCATATGGTAACTCTATGGTCAACTGCCAGTTTGTTTTCCAATTTTGCATTCATATTCAGCAGTGTATGAAGGTTCTGATTTCTCTACATCCTCACCAGCACTTACTCTCTGACTTTTATTTTAACCATCTTAGTAGGTATGAAGTGATATCTTGTTTTGATTTGCATTTCTCTGATAACAAGTGATGTCAAGAATATTCTCATGTGCATTTGTGAAAATGCATATTTCTGGACTTTCAAAACTATTCAATAGCTCTATATGTCTATCTTTATGTCAGTAACACAATGTCTTCATTACTGTTGCTTTTTAGTAAGTTATGAAATTGGAAGTCCCCCTACACTGTCTTTTTTTCAAGATTCTTTTGGCTGTTATGTGTCCTTTGCAATTCCATACGATTTTTAAAATAAGCTTGTCAATTCCCAAAAAAATAATCTAGAATTCTATTAGGGATTGTATTGTGATTGTAGGGCAATTTGGGGAGCATTGCAATCTTAACAATATATAAGTGTTCCAATATATGAACATGAGATACTTTGCATTTATTTAGATCTTCCTCAATGTCTATCCACAGAGATTTGTACCTTTCAGAGTACAAGTTTTGATAAATGTATTCCTAAGTATTTTATTCTTTTTTATGTCAATAAATGGAATTATTTTCTTAATTTCACTTCCTTAATTTTCAAGTGTATAAAAACCTGAATGGATAAACTATATGAGCCATCCACATACTGTCTACAAGAGACTTACCTTGGACTCAAGAGTAAAAATAGGCTGAAAGTAAAAGACTGGCAAAAGATATTTCACAAAATCAGTAACCAAAGAAGAGCAAGGGTCATTACCCTAATATTGGACAAAAGATACTTTAAATGCAAAAATGTTACAAGAGATACAGAAGTCCATTATATTTTAATAAAAGGGGCAATCCACCAGGAGAAATAACAGTCATAATTATCTATGCATCTAAGCAGGGTGTCCCAAAGTACATGAGGCAAACTCTGGCAAAACTGAAGGGAGAAATAGACACTTTTACAATAATAGTTGGAGACTTCAATATGTCACTCACATCAATAGACAAAAGAAATAGACAGAGGATCCAAATGGAAGCACAAAGTTTCAACAATATTATAAATGGGTTTGACATAACATATACAGAGAAATGCACCCCAAATCATCAGAACGCACATTTTTTGCTAGGGCTCATGGATCTTTCTCCAGGAGAGAACACATGTTGGGTCACAAAACAGTTCTCAGTAAATTTAGAAAGCTTGAAATTAAAGAAAGCACCTTCTCTGATCAAAATGGAATAAAGCTGGGAAAATTTGCAAATGCATGGATGCCAAACAACACACTCAAATAATCAGTGGGTCAAAGAAGAAATTGCAAAAAAAAATTACTAATATCTCAAGGCAAATGAAAATGAGAACACAAGCTATCAAAACTTATGGGCACAGTGAAGACAATGCAGAGAGGGAAATTTAGGGCCCTAAACACCTGTATTCAAAAGGGAATAAAGAGCTAAAATTCAAAGACCTAAATGCACACATGGAAGAGCTAGACAAAGAACAGAAAACTAATGATAAAGCAAGCAGAAGGAAAGAAATAAAAAAGACTAGAGAAGAAATAAATGAAACTGAGTACAACAATAAAATATACAGAATCAATAAAACCAAACTATATTTTTCTGAGAAGATCAATAAAATCAATAATCCCTGAGCTAAACTAGTGAAGAGAAAAGATTCTAATGAATAAAATCAAGGATGAAAAAGGAGTGATTACTATGATTCCACAGAAATAAAAAGGATCATAAGAGTATATTATGAAAAATGTTATGCTAACAATTTAGACAACATATATGAAATGAACAAATTCCTTGAATCAACTGAACAGCTTACTTTGACTCTAGAAGAAATGCAAGACCTTAATAAACCAATCATAAGAGATTGAATCAATAATCTAAAATCTCCCAGCAAAGAAAATTCTAGGACCAGATGGATTCACTGGTGAATTCTACCAATTATTTTGAGAAGAATTAATACCAATCCTGCCAAACTCTTCCAAAAAATTGAAGAGGAAGGAAAATTACACGATTCATTTTATGAAACCAATATCACCTTAATTATTCACAAATGCTAAATGATAGAAACCAACCAGATGTGCATCAACCAATGAATAAACAAAATCTTCTCTATTAATAAGATAGAATGCTCCCCATGTGTAAGAAGAAATGAATTCATGTGCCATATGAAAACATGAATGAAACTTGAGGACATTATGTTGAGAGAAGTAAGCCCGACTCAAGAGGACAAACATTTTATTATTTTTCACTTTGTGTAGTGGATAAATAAATGGAATCACTCTTAGCGAAATTCCAGATAATAGACCAGCATTTGGGGGGACTGAGACAGCCAGAAAATAGAATAAGTTTTCATTAAAAGACATAAACATGAAGAATCATTTGAAATGAGAATCATTTAAAAAGCTAACTTTTGGTTTTGAGACCTTACCCAGTTAAATTTGGCAACCATGCATTCATGTGCTGAAAATGGTAAGCCTTGGATAGAAAGATTCTGGTCACAGAAGAAGGACAATCTTCCCCATATAGTGTTGCTGGAGTTGGTTTCCAGGTTCTTAGTTACATTGTAAGAAAAAATTCAGAGACACACCACAGTTATAAGATAGAAAAGAGTTGAATCAAGTACACACTCAGACATGAGTTCAGGTGTTCTCAAGATAGAGATGTGTGCCTTCTGTTCTGAGGTTCCCTTTTAATAAGCCAACCCAAGGGTTTAGGGTATGTGCTGATTGGCATATTTTAGACAAAGCAAGGGGAATTCTTTGGGTGGTTTCTCTTAACAGTTGCTGTCCAGTGATGCTTTTCCTCTGGCTGCTGCCATTAGGTAGGTAGTGATGGTGGTGCCACTCCTGTGGGTGTTTGGTGTGTGTTCTAAATGTCCTGACTCATAACTGTGTGAGTCAGCAGGCTGATGCATGTCAGCATGCTTTTGCATCCACTTGTGCAGGTCAGCAGGCTGTTGCCACTGCCTTTCTTTTCAGGTGTTATTTGTGTGGCTATTTGGTTTTCTGCCCCTCTTCCTTAGGTCCCCATTCTCTCCTGCCTCCTAACCCCCATGAGAATGTTGTACATTCTTCTGTAACTGTTTCATGCTGATTAGGAGTTGTAGTCCCTGCGTGACAGTGTGTAAAATTCTTTTGCTATGCTACTGGCACTAGGAGGAAGGCTCCTTGCTTTGATGGTTGAGCAGAAGTTTGTTTTGGGATGCATCAATCCTGGAAGAGATAAATTGAGTTAGGACAAGCATGAATAAAGGATGTTTGGACAGGTTTCTTCCATATGGAGATTTGGAGCAAGAAGGTTAATTAAAAGAAGAGTTCTTAAGAACATTAGTAGTTAAACAAATTGTATCTACAAAGAAAAAAGTAGTATAGTAGTTATAAGAATAAAGTGTATGAGGAAGAAGCAAGACCAATCAGTGTTTCCACAGGGTTCAGGCTGGGAGGACATTGTACTTAGCTTTTGCTTTTTGAAGAGCTATTTCAAGCTGTCCAATGGCTGACATTCTTATTTCTCACTGCATGTCTCTGTTGCATTGGCACTTCCTTGGACAGTGGGCTTTACTTTGATTAATGCACCCACCTGGCAATCTCTTTAAAATTTTTGAATTATATTTTTAAAGAAGTTTTAGATTCCATAAATGATACATCAAAATACAGGGGAATTCTCATATACTCCACACCCTCTCACTCCCATGCTTCTCCCCATTAACACTGTTCATTGGTGTGGTACATTTGTTACAATTGATGAACTATGAATGTGAAGCACCTGGTGTATTGGACTGTCCTCCTTTGCTAGGCACTGCCCATGTACTCTAGGGATTATTCCTGCTCTATTAGAGAATGTAGCAGAGCAGCCCAGAATGGGAATTCAATATGCTTTTGGTTATTGTGTAGGTCTCCATCCACTGATCTAACACCCCGTGACCAGTTGAACATATTCATATCTCATAAAGACATGGCCCAGGAGCACCACACCCCACACATGTCCCATACTGACAGCCTGCACCAGTGATCATTGCCTGCCATAGTTGCTACCCTTCTGAAACCCAAAACCTCCCCTAAAAAATCCAAAAAATAAATGAAAAATATAGTGTTTTTAAAACATAAAATACAAAATAAAAAATAAATTAAAAAATAATAAACTTAATTGTGTCTTTCGTCACCATAATTTATGTTATCTTTTATGTACAGTGAAATCTCTTCTTTATGTTCCCTGAGTGTCTTTTATTTTTCACTTACTTTCAAAGAAGCTTTAGGTCACAGAAAAGCCACATAGAAAATATAGAGGATTCCCCCATATCTCACCCCCACCCTTTCTCACATTTTCCGCTATTGATAACATCTCACATGAGTATGGTACATTTGTTGCAGTTGAACAAATATTGAATCATTGCTACTAACCATGACCAAATGGTTTACATTATCACTTACATTTTGCACCATACACTTTTATAGGTGTTGACAAAACTTATAATGGCCTGTATCCATCATTGCAAGATTATGCAGGAAAATTCCCATGCTTAAAATTGTCCTATGTTACATTTCTTCTATTATTCCCTCCTCCTCCCCTCAGGACCTATGGTAACCACTAAGTTACAATTTTTAAAGAATAAGGTTCATAGTTACATGTATTGATATTGGGGGTTGGCATATTTGTGTGTATTCTTTTATTAAGCACTGGCTATGTTCTCGAGAGATTCTTGCCCCTCTAATGGAGAATGTAGCAGGACTCCCTAGGATGGGAGTTTAATATCTTTTACATTTATTGTATGCATCTCCACCCACTGAGATAACACACTATGACAAGACAAACATTTTCATATTCCAGAGAAGCTTGCCACAAGTGTCCCCCTTACCCACATATCCCCCAACCCTGATGCCCTGTACAAGTAACCTACCCCTATCATTTTACCAAAAGAACATAGCCACCACTGTTTTTTAACCACAAACTTAAATATTCCTGGAGGTCTCCTGTTCTTTCCTCTAGCCATCCCCCCAGTTGATTGGCAGCCCAGTTAAGAAATAAATTGGATGAGCTCCTATGAAGCAGGGAAATTAGCCTAAAGATGCAAATATCAGTGTTTAGTGGGTACCCAGAGAGGGAGATCATTTCTGGAAAGAAAAGTGACAGTTGGATTTTCTCCCATAGGCCCTAAGACATGGGCCACCAATGGGCAAACTCCATGTTTGCAATGCTGTACATGTTGTCCCTCCATTGAATCAGACCTTAATGCCAATCATGTCTGCTTAAGTTCTACTCACATTACTCTGGCAATTAGTGCTCCACTGGGTATATCCTTCACACAGCAAGCATACTGCAGAGGTTCCAGTATTCCACAATCTTGGTGTATAGTGCCCTCTGGCACTTTGCAACAGATCCAGTTTGGAGATAATATGGAGCCATCACTGGCTGGTAGAACCACCAGAGTTTGAAGCAGCAACATATTTACATTTACTTCAGGAGGATAACCAGTTGTGGCAGATAACTTCTTAGTGTTTTAGGGGTTGTAGTGACTTTCCTAACCAATAACTCAAATAAAGAGACACCATGTTTGTTACTGTGGGCCTGGATTAAATATTCAAGAGAGCCTGACAACACTGAAGTTTATCCCCTTATTGTGGCCTATGGATGTCTCCACTGCTGTATGGCAATATTTGTTGCTGGAGTTGAGAACAGGCCTCTCAATTTTGTATGATATAATCTAAGATAGAATATTTTACAGGAAAACCCAATGCCCTAGCCATGCATCACCCCATAGCAGCTACATAATAGCCACTCTTTTCGTGTGGCCTTAAGGCTGTTTCTTCTGCTGGAGTGGGGCAGACCATTCAGATATGGACCAGAGCAACTGCCTCTTGATTTCCAGACAGAGAGGTTGTTTCTGTGACATACAACTTCTTTAAAATAATTAAAAGCAGGACTAATAACATTATACTGTTATCTAATATTATGCAGAAAATGTTGTTAAATTTTTAGGAGTTTTATACAATCTCTAAGTATTTATATGTACACTTTAACCATGTAACTTTGATTAACAGAAGGGTAGATAATCCCTTTTAATTTTTGTTACACTTTCTAAAAACTTTTCATTTTACTTATATCAAATGAACTATTTTGTTACTTCCATATTTACAAGGTCAAATATTTTTTGCATTAATTTAAAAATGAAAAGATACCTTCTAGCGCTTGACTTTGAGAAAACAGAGTGCTAAAAATTTTTAGATTTGCAGACTTGTTGTTTTCCACAACCAAGGATACAATAAAGAATCATAAGTACAAGAAACTATTTTGATAAAAGTCTTTCTGCTTTGTATAATGATTATTCTGGAGAAAATTCATTATATTTTTCTACTAAAACAGAAGAACTATTAAAGATAATTTGTAACTTTAATGGAGAGAGAACCAGTTTTTAGTTTTGCATCAATATGCTATTTGCTTCTAAACCTTTTCATATGTTACAGATAGATCCATCAAATGTTACCCAACTTTGACTCTAAAAATTCATTTTCTGCAAAACTTCTGTACTTTCTGTATTCATTCAGGTTTTGTCTCACATTTTTCTCTTTCTTAATAACCACTTGTTTTATCTTAGGACAAAATTCTGTTTTTCTTAATTAAAAGAAAGACACATTCTATATAACTTACATGCTTAGGTAACCAAAATGATTTTGGAAACTGTCTCCAAACAAACCTCTTACAACTGCAATCGTTGTGGCAGAGGAAACTTAGATGATGAGAAACCCAACTGGCACTCGAAGAGGCAGAGGAACAAAGTTTTACTACATGCGAGATCAGAGGAGAATCCAGTCCCCAAAGTCTGAGCCCTGAGTTTTGGCTTTCATGAGTTTATATAAGGACTTTACATGGGCAAATTTCTAAGCAAGTGGGCAGGCAGGGTTTACAAAAGCAAAAGTGCCAGCTTAGCTTATCTTTATAAAGATAAAGAGGGCCTTAGGGTGTAGAGGAGTTGTAGTTCTTTCTAAAGTTGTGAATTTCAGTTGAAAGGGGCCCAGGAGCAGTTATCTTCCTAAAGTTATGGATTCAAGGGAGAGGGGGAGGAGGAATGCTTATCTTCCTAAACCTGTGGGTTTCTGCTGAGGGGGAGGGGGAGGGCTACAGCACTTTCTTCATCACAATTACCATTAAAATTAAATCAACTTGTCAGAATAATGACTTAATTTTATGGTGTACAAATATAACTTTTGTTTTGAATACCTAATAATGTACAATATTGAGCATTGATAGCTCATAGGGAATGGTTTTCAGAAATATATGCTTTCTTTAGTTTACTATTTTATCACTATTTTTGTGCAATATATTATGAAACATTTAGAAACATTTCTGAAACAATTTTCTATAGGCAAGGTGGCAGGGGAAGCTGATTGCTATGAGATCTAATCCATTGTTGATTTGCAGGCTTAGAAAGCAGCTAGCATTTATTGTGAATAAAATTCTAAAATTGTGAATAACCTTAAAAGCATAGTGATTGCTATGTTTTAGCTTCAGAGCTTTTAAGGACCTTTACATTGCACTAAAATTTGACAATTGGATTATTAATTACTTTCATTTTAAGGCTGTAAAATGTTTAAATTAGGGCATTTGAGGACATACTATGTTTCTTCATTCATGGCCTAGTAGATCAGAGTTTTAAGCTAAACTTGCATTTCCTTATTTTGTCACACCCAGTTCTTCTCCCATAGCTTTGGCAAAGGGAAGGACACCATGGGTTCTGGGGAGGCCAAGGAGCATAGGAAAAGTTGATTTTCAGCTTCATTTCCATTATGCTCCAAGAAGGTGATTTGTATGATTTCAGTCTTTTTACATTTACTGAGACTTGTTTTGTGACAAAACATGTGTTCAATCCTGGAGAAAGATTCATGAGCACTTGAGAAGAATGTATATCCTGCTGATTTGGGGTGCAGTGATCTGTCTGTTATGTCTAGCTCTTTTATCACATTGTTCAAGAATTGTTTCCTTTTTTAAATATATTTTTTTAATTTTTTAAAGATAATTAGATTACATAAATGTTTCATTAAAAGTGTAAGGGATTCCCAAATGCCCCACTCCCTACATCTCCCACACTTTCCCATATTAACAATATCCTTCATGAGTGTGGTACATTTGTTGCATTTAATAAGAGCATATTGGAGCATTGCCACTAAATATGACCTGTCTCTGTCATTGCAATGTCATTGAGGATAAATCCAATGTCCCCAAAATGCCCCCATATTACTCCTATTTTTCAGTCTTGTTCCCCTCAGAACTTCCGGTGGCTACTGCCTCCACATCAATAATAAAAGATCTTCCTTTGCTAAAATAACAGGTCTATAGTAGAAAACCAGTAAGCCTACTCTAGTCCATCATTCATTCCCCAATTCTGAGGCTTCTGGGATGGCGATGCCCACTCCTCTGCTAATTGAGAGGGAGCTTAGTTCCCATGAGGTAAATGGATAGGACTATCTTGCTTGCAGTTGTAGACTCTCTCTGTTCCTTGACATGGTCATCGTCCATCATTAGCTCCTTGTTATTGGTCCTGTATGAGTGCAATGAACTAGAGAGTAGGTGTTGCAAATCTGTTAAGATTCAGGGCCCTAGTGGCACATGAAAAGCCCAAAGAATTAAGCATCTTTAACATACTCTTTTCAACTCTAGAACTAACTCTTGGTTCAAATAGAAGGGGAAGCAGAGCAATATGTAGGGAAACCACAACTGAGTACAACTCTGTCATAAATTCCAAAGTAGGGATCACTGCCCAGGTGCCAAACTCCTGATCTATAAGCACTGACTATAGTGTCTGGAGGTCTCCAGAGCTATTAGGAGCCCTGCTATTTGAGGCAATATTTACTGTGGTGGTCAAGGAGATCTTGCTGAGATGCACATGAGCATATCTCTGGAATAAACTTCCAACTCACTTTGAATTCTCTTAGCCATATGATCTCATTTCCCTTAACAATTTCCCCCTTTTGACCAAGGTCTTTTTCCAATTGCATTGCTAGTTGATGCTTGGTAGTAATTCGTTGGTACCAGGGAGGCCCATCACTGGGAGTCATGTCCCATGCTGGGAGAAAGGTAATGAATTTATATGCTGAGTTTGGCTTAAAGGCCACATTTGAGCAACAAGGAGGCTCTCAGGAGGTAACTCTTAGGCAACCTATATAATACTAGGATAAATTTCAATTTCAAAAGAAAGGGCTCATATGTACAGTCATCAATATCATGGGCTCATCAATGGTCCATTCTCCTTCACTATCACTGCCCCTGTCCTCAGGGTCTCAATGCTGTCCCATTAGAGTATGTGGAAGAATGCCTCAGGATGGGAATTCAATATTCTTTTGGTTATTGTTTGGACCTCCACCCACTGGGACAATGCCCTATAAACACTTGGACTCATTCATATGTCTTATAGCTAAGCTTCAGGTGAACCTCCTATCATGCATTCCCCCATCACTGACCTCCTGCAACAATGATCTGCCCTTGCCACAGTTGTAACCCTTCTGTGATCCAAAATGAAGCTAACAAAATAAGTGAATAAATAAAATTAATAAGAAAATGAAATAATAGTGATAGTTTTAAAACAACAAAAAATTGAAAAATATTTAAAAATTTGAAATAATAAAAAATAAAATAAAATAATTAGCAGTATGTCTTTCATCACTCTAATATCTGTTGTCTTTTAAGTACAGTAACATTTTCTTCCATTTATTCCCTGAGTGTCTTATTTTCAAAGAAGCTTTAGTTTGCAGAAAATTCACATACAGAATATAGGGGATTCCCATATACTTAACATCCTCCCGTTTTCCCCTTTGCCCTATTAAAAATTTTTACATGTGGACAGTACATTTGTTACAATTGATGTACAGATATTGAAGCATTGCTACTAACCATGGTAAATGATTTACTTCATGATTTACATTTTGGACCATACATTTTCATAAATTTTGATGAGATTTAACATGTCCTGTAACCACTAGTGCAAGATCATATAGTACAATTCCGATGTCCCCAAAATGCCCCAATTTCCTTCTATTCTATTCCTCCTTCCCCTTCCTCTCAAGATCCACAGCAACCACTAAGCTTCACTCCTTGATGAACAAAATTCATAGTTACTTGCAACAACATTGAACGCTTGACATATTGGCCTGTCCTCCCCTCTTAGACACTATTTATGCTCTCCAGAGACTCCCCCCTGTCTACATGAGAACATAGCAGTACTCCCCAGGATCGGAGTACAATACCTTCCCATTCATTGAGTGGGTCTCCACCCACTGATACGACACACTATGACAGGATGAACACTCACAAACTCCTTTAGAAGCATGCCTCACATGTGCCCTGTTCCACATGCCCACCATACACAACACCCTAAACCAGTAACTCACCCCTGCTGTATTTGCCAAAAGAACATTCCCAATGTTTTTGTTCCAACCACATACCTGCAAATACCCAGAGTTCATCTACTCCCCCCCCAACCCTCACAAACCATTTCAAGGACAGTGAAAACCACAGCATGCCCTTACCCCCTCACAGACCAGCACTTGCTAACCCAATACCATCACAGCACCACTGTTATGCCCATCCAGTGCACAACTACACCATTCCACCTTATCATAGATTTTGCCCATATAAACATATCTTCCAGACTCTGCCTCTGTGTGTCTGCCCAATTTCCTTAATTCATATCAGTTAGGTCATGTAATATTTGTCCTTCACTGACTGGCTTGCTTCACTCAACATCAGATCTGTCAGGTTCATCCATGCTATCCCATGTGCTAATACTGCATTCCTTCTTACAGCTGAGTAATATTCCATTGTATGTATGTATGTATGTACAAGAGTTTGCTTATCCATTTATCTGTTGATGGACATTTGGGTTTTTCAAACATTTGGCAGTAGTGAATAGTGTCGCTATGAATATTGGTGTGCATATATGTTTGTTTCCCTGCTTTCAATTATTCTGGGTATATGCCCAGTAGTGGGATAGCTGGATCATATGGTAGTTTTATAGTGAGCTTCCTGAGCAGCCACCAAAGCTGTTCTCCACAAGAGTTGAACCATTCTGCATTCTCACCAGCAGTAGATAAGGGATACCATGCCTTCCTATCTTCTCCAACACTTGAAGTCCTCTGTTTTTTAGTAACTTCCAATCTAAAGGGTATAAGATGATATCTCATTGTAGTTTTGATTTGCATTTCCCTAGTAGCTAGGGATATTGAGCATCTTTCATGTGCTTGTTGCCATTTGTATTTCTTCTTTGGAAAAGTGTCTATTCAAATCATTTGCCCAATTTTTAAATGGGTTATTTGTTTTTTTATTTTCAATATGTAGAATTACTTTTTATATGGTGGATATTATGCCCCTAACAGATCTATGGTTACCAAATAGCTTCTCCCATTGTTTAGGCTGCCTTTTCACTTTCTTGACAAACTCCTTTGAGGTGCAAAAGTTTCTAATTTTGAGGAGATTCCATTTATCTCTTTTCTTCTTACATTGCTCATGCTTTGAGTGTAAAGTTCCTGAAAACACTCCCTAATACAAGATTTTGTTGATGCATCCCTACATTATTTTCCAAGACCTTTATGGTCTTGGCTCTTATATTTAGATTTTTGAGCCATATTTAGTTAATTTTCATATAAGGTGTGAGGTTGTGTTCCTCTCTCAATCTTTCAGTTATGGGTATCTAGTTTCCAAGCACCATTTGCTTAAGAGGCCATTCTTTCCCACTTGAGTGGGCTATGTGGCCTTATCAAGTATCAATTGACTGTTTATATGAGGATCTATATCAAAACTCTCAATTCACTTCTATTGGTTAGTGTGTCTATCCTTATACCATTGCCATGTAGTTTTGACCATAGTATCTTTGTAGTATGTTTAAAGCCATGTAGTGTGACTCCTCTGATTTCATTTTTATTTTTCAATATGTCTGGTTATTCAGGGCCTCTTGCCTTTCCAAAGAAATTTCATAGTTAGC
>PVKH010017274.1:0-15466 GCA_004027955.1 Chaetophractus vellerosus | reverse complement strand
AAAAGCACAGAACTGGATGGGAATTGAAGAGACAGAATTACAGAATTTGGATAGGATTGCTGAGGGGGAAGGAAGATTGTATGATCATTCCTAGGTTTTTGACCTGGTCACCTGGTTGGATGGAGATACCATTAATTCATTCATCCCTGCTGGGTATCCAGGGTCATGCCAAGTCCCCTTTAGAAAACAGAGGAAGAAGGAGGAACAGTTTTCCTGGAAGGGCAGAGGGAACAATGGATCCCATTTTGGGCATGTTGACTTTGAGTTGCTTGTGGGACACCTGAGAGGAGCTGTATACAGGCAGGGAGGTGGATGAGTCTGGGCTCTAGAGAGACGCCTGATCCAGAGATCACAGGCATTAGTTGAAGGTGTAGTCATGCTTTCAAGTCAGCTTTACTGATATTAAAAATGGACTTAATATTTACTTGCAGAATGATTCTGCTCTGTGAACCTATCGAGTTTCCAGCTTAGAACTTTAAAAGTTAAGCAGTTCCTCCTTTGAGAAGAGTGGGACCAGAGGAGATGACCACAGGGCTATTTGTAAGGCAAAAGGTGCTGCCTCATGGAACTATGCTTAAGAATGCAATCTTCTGCTTTGTGCTTGCCATATTCAGCAAAAGATAGAAATGAAAAAGACAACAAATGGTGACAGGAAACTAAATTATAAGGAAAGAAGATAAGAGGAAACAAAAAATACAGGTTAAAAGTAGTAAGAAAGACTGGGTAAAATGAATAATTTAGGAAAAAATCCAAATGAGATAAACACAAGTAGAGAGAGAGAAAAAGAAACAGTCCAAGAATGAGTAAAGTTCATTAAATCACTTAATAGATTAAAAAAAAAAATTAGAACAAGCAGAACTAATGCAAACAATGTTTCAAAAAAGGAATTTCAACGTGGTTTTTCTCATCCTAAAAGCAATTCATTTCAAGGTAAACCGGTTTTGGAAAATAGAGATAAGCAAAAAGAAGAAAATAAGACATTCATAATATTATCTTCTAAGAGATAAACATTGTTAACACTTTAGTTCCAGACTTTTATTTTCCCTCTCTCTATATTCTGCACAAATATTACATACAATGTATACCACACATGTCTATATCTGTATTATATATGCACATTAACAATGTATGTTGACGTATATAAATATGAAAAACAATATAAATTGCGGTATTAATGCATGTTAAATATAAAGTTTTAAATTCTATATGATTAGAGGATAAAAGTAAACGAATTAGCAGTAATAGAGTAAGATAAGTAAGATAAATTTAAGTTCTAAAGGGAATGCTCTCAGCCTCAGGGATGTTAGGGCATTTTGGAGTTAGGATCTCAAGAAATGTTCCCTGAGCCTCCTCCTTAGAGTTATATTTCTCTGCAGGGGATCTTTGGCAGATGTCCTTTTGGCTGAGCACAGAAGGGTAAAGGGCATGACCCTTGCCCTCTGGCTAGGTCCCTGCGTTCTCTTATGCAGCTGCTGGTGATGCTTATCAGCCTTCAAAGGCTGCCTGCAGGGAATCCCTGCTGGGAGTCCACTGGTGTGTAGAAGTCCCCTTTCTTTAGGGAGTCTCTCTCTCCCCCCCCCCCAAAGCCAGTCTAATCAACAAGTGCTTAGCCCAAGGCAGTATATAAAGTCCATTTGCATGCACATTCATCTGATCTTCACAACCCTGTGAGGTAGGTATTATTTCTCAACCTCTTTTTAAGGGGATTAAGTCATTTGCCTAAGAATACAAATATCTAATAAACAGTTCAACCCAAACTCAAACCAATGTCTTTTGACTCCAGATCCTGTGACCTTTGTATTATATTTCAGAACCTTCCCACTTCCGAGAAAACTGATAAAATTGATATGCTGGATTGATAAAGCTGAAAGCTACACCTGCACCAGTTATTCCCATACTTTGAGATTTCAGGTGTCCTTGGGGTCTTTTTAAAAAAAAACCTATGTGTATCTTAGTAGAAGTACAATAAATATTTGTTGGAAAATAAATGGATATATTTTACACCTTCAAATTCTTTGCAAGGTTTCATCAAAGTCAATCCTCCTTAAAAGTTTGTTTCGGAGATATTTTATGACTTCTAGATCTCAAAATCATATGCCTTCACTATTTACTGATACTTCAACTTATAGAAGACAATGCATTAAAAATAAGACATTATGAATGCAAAGAGCAATATACTAATTGAAAATGAAATAAGGTAAACGTTGGTTTAAGGATGTTGACATGAGAGGGGAAGATAAAAGGTTAAGAGTACCGAAAGACTTATGAGTAGGAGAGGAAGAGTGGACAGGTTTACAAAGGTGGGTTTGGGGACAGGTTTACAAAGGTAGGGTTGAAGAACTTCTCTTTTGTATTAGGCTTAAGGCTTCTCCAATCTACACCCACTCTTTTTTGCACTTTCTTTATGAAATACTTGAAGATATTTAGCATAGTAGAGATTTATCAGGCTCCTTTACTTTGTCTTCCTGCTTTCAACTGCTAACCTCTTAACTGCTCTTTTCGTCAATACATTAAGGATTATAGAAATAAAGCATCCAACTCAATGAGTTTACATGCAGACATCAGATTTCCTAAATAGGAGTTTTAAACCTGTGATTCAGCTGAACCCATTCTTTAATCAGGCACTTACATGGGAGCCCAATAAGTAAAACAAAAGCAAAACTGGTCTCATGGAAATATGGGCAGGAGAGCAAAGCTCGAGCTCATCAGACTTCCAACATTCTTTGTGCAACCTATAGACCCCTCTGTTGAATTCCTGGAATTGAAGCAGGTTGAATCTTCCATTTTATTTTCTATACTGTCATACAACTATGAGACCTAAAATACATCCTACAGTATCTGTATTCACTAGAAAGCAGCGCTTGGGGCAGTAGAAGATCTGGGTGGTACATAAACTGAGTCCCATAAAAATGGAGAGTGGGAAAACTAACATGTGCCTAGAAACATTTCTTGAAAACTTTTCATTGAACACATAATTTCACAAAAGAATAAATGTTTTGTCA
Source organism: Chaetophractus vellerosus (assembly GCA_004027955.1). NCBI lineage: Eukaryota > Metazoa > Chordata > Mammalia > Cingulata > Chlamyphoridae > Chaetophractus > Chaetophractus vellerosus. The sequence continues at coordinate 12,464 of PVKH010017274.1, read as the reverse complement.
TTTTCAGAATTTAAAGAATGGGATGAATAACTTTAAAAACACTGAAAATTGTATTACATCTCTTTGATTTGTGGTTTAGCTTTACCATCCATCATCGGTTTGGAGATAGGAAGATTCCCTTGATCATCAATCTATCCTCCTGCTCTTGTCAGTGCCTATGTCCTCAGAAAAACATCATCTATTTCTATTATTTACTTTTGTTAAAAGTATTGAATGAATTGAAACATAGCACTTTTATTTTATGTATCCTTTTGAAGAATTAGATGGCTTTGGAGTTTATTCTTATGTTGTAAATTTGGCCAATGAGAAACAAAAAATAAAATTTTATATATATATATATAATAAGCTATAGTCTGCTTGCTTTTTTATTGGGCTAGAGGATTTTGGTTCCGTTTGTACTTTTGCAAATCACATGGTTTCTCAAATGAGGCTTTTGTGAAAAATCACGTACTTTTCAAAATGCTCTTTCTACTAAGAATAGAAGTGGTTTTCCATTGACTAGTGTTTCATACTCAAGCATTATTTTTCCTTTCTCTAATTTCTAGAAATCTTGAAAAGAGTTTTAATCAAAATTGAACCCACTATTGTTTTTAAAATTTCTCATTTGCAAACTACCCTCTTATAGTATAGAGTTTCTATCAATATTCAATCACATTCTTCATTCACTTTACAGCACTTCCCCAGTTTTGACCTGGCAGGCATCCAGGTTTTCCAACACTTGACCCAATTAAGCATTTCTTAAAATAATCATAGATACACACCAAATATCTTTGCATTCTAGGGAAAATTAGGGAATGCTCTCCTCTTTCCCCAAAATTATCTCATTGGAAGTCATACATTCTCTAGTTTTTTTCATTTCACACTTAAAAGCCCTATAATACACAAGAAAACTTGGAGGTATGGGCATAATGTGATATGTCTTGTTTTGAGTTTTTTTTTTTTTTTTTTTTTTTTTTTTTTTTTTTTTTTTTTTAATTATAGTAATTTGTTTAAAGAGTTTATGGGGGTATGGGACACTAAGAGAGAGGGTGTGGATTCAGGAACAAACAATTCCTGTGGACCAGACAATTTCTTTGAGGCAACCTATTATATAGGTAATATACAAAATTTTAAGTTGACTACGTAAGAGACCTTGCATGTTTTTAGATACTTGGAGTCTAAATTAGTTTTCCCATGATTTTTTTTTATTCTCTAACTTTTTTGTTTGGCATCAGGTGACCTACTAACTGTCCTCTTTTTGGACCTTACAATGGTGATGGTAATTCCTAAAACAGTTACATAAAGGGGGTGCTGTGAAAATAATGAAGGCATTGGGTGTGAAAGTAAACAAAGGAAACACAGATTATGCGTTTATTCCATGAGAATGAATCAAACAGAGTTGACTTTTTTTCTTCTTCTTCTTTTTTTAAAAATTCAGGGCAGTGTTGCATCAGCATGTATATTTTGGAATGCCTGGACAATCCCAAATTCCAACCTTTTTGGGCCTTTCGAAGTTCTGGTTTCTCAGAGCAAGCTTAAAGAAAGGAAATGACTCAACATCATTGAAAAAAAAAAAAGGAATGGCTCAAACTTGAACTCAAATGTTTTATTTTCAGTTGAGGAAGCCCTGTTGCTAAAGTATCATTCTGTTTACAAGCTAGACACACAGAGCCAGCCCCGCTGCTTTTGCAACCTCTTATACACAGATAACTATGTGTGACCCTTTATAATACTTCTCTTTGTATGCAATCAGATGGTTTTGGGTTTTTGTAAAAGAATTTCCGTTTGAGGCTAACCTTTATTCCTGAAATGTCATATATTGTTCCTCTTAAAATATTTATTGCAATTGCTTATGATTCCTTAATGTGAGGTTTTCTAGAACAGTAACTGCCATCTCTTACTTTGTTATTATCTCAGTGTCCAATTTTACTTTTTTTAAAACAGGAAATATTTAATTGCAAATCATAGGATACATTTACTAAATTCAGTCATTTTTAAGATAAAAATTAACAACAGTTTAAAAAAATTAAAAGTGTTAGTTAAAAACATTGTTTTCCCCTTAAGTGCAATGAAGATGGTGTTCTTTGCCTGGTGGCTGCACACAATTTCAGGAGCCATTTTCAGGTGATCCTGGAAGGGAGGACTATTGCCTTGAACTATGTATTTGTAATTTCCCTCCTGTTTCTGTAGTCCTAGATGAGAGACCTGCTGAGAAAAGAGGCAAGGTAAGTTAAAACACTTCAAAAACTTTAAGATTCACTTTTTTCTATTCTCTTCTTTTGTCAAGAAAAGGAAATCCTGAATTCTACCAGGGGCATAACTTCTTAACATATTTCCTGTCTGACTGGAATTTAGAAGCCTTGAAATTCCCAAAATGGGTTGCTTCAGGGCTGACTTTTACTTACTTATTTTAGGTAAGCCTTCCTGCTTTTCCACATTAAACCTTGACTAGTGTGTGATTATGACTGTGAAAAAAGGTGACAGGGAAGTGTCCTTTGGTTTTGTCAGAAGTGACTATCATGGACCTTAGTGGTCTGTCATGATTTTTGCCCTTGTTCTGCATGGATGGTGTTAAATTCTTATAAGGTGAGGCTTAAAATCTCGTAATAAGAAATCCACTTTCCTTTGAATCGCCAAATTTTTATGTCACAATTTGTAAAAATCATTATAGTGAAAATTGTTTATAGGAAGTCTGGACAAATGTGAAAAGAAACAGTTCTATGTTTGACTTTTGCAAGCTGTCAATTTCCAAGTGGTAAGTATGTGAATGAGGCAAGACAGTGACACATTTAAAGAGAGGAAGGGCAGTGAGGTAACAAGAGTATTGATTTTAATGTCATTGGTTAGAACCAAATTAAATTTCATTGTAATAATAAAAGTGCATTAAATTTTGTTCCAAAAACATGCTATTGCTTTTTAATTTTGATTAAAAATTTGGGAGTTTGTGCCTATTTTTATCATAGGAATGGCATTTGATTTTGAGAATAATTCTAAGTGCTGTGTGAAATGAGGAAGTCACAAAACCATGGGGCATTACTACCTGAAGAGGAAGTGGTTTAGGAAACTTGTCAATCACAGTCATGACTAGGGAACCACTTTGGTCACCACATCCGATCCTTACCAGCCGTTATCTGGAGAAAGGCAGATGGTGTGCCCAAGCTAGATATCACTCTATTGAAAACTGCTTCAGGGGTTGGGATGAGGGAGATGGCTCCAAGATATGTGTTCACATAGAATATTTTAATCTAAAAAAAAACTTTATAAAAAATTACTTGTAAAATATCTTAATAATAAGTTAACTCTAAAATACAGATGTTCTTCTGTGGAGAAAAATAAATACTTTATACAGTTCACATACAATAAATAATATTATACTGTGTTGAATAGGAAAATAGATTTCTAGTCTAAAATAAGCAGCTTATGGTTATATGATAGGTAGGTAAATTGATTGATTGAAAATTATAAAAGTAATAGAGGGGAGCAGGTGTAGCTCAGTAGTTGAGTGCCTGCGTCCCATGTATGAGGTCCTGGGTTCAATCCCTGGTACCTCCTAAAAAACAAAACAGGAATAGAAAGAACACCAAACACACACAAAAAGATATGTCTGGACAAATAATTTGCCAGAATACTGTAAATAGTTTAAATATGTGGAGGCATAATCTAGCTCATTTTTCAAAACAATTTCTATCAGATAATGGGAGTTCTCAAAAAGCTCAGAGAATGGGATATCTTTATAAGGATCATTATTTACTGCAACTCCTGGCACCAAGTCTTGTTTATTTCTTTTAAATACAGCAGGATGAAATATGTTATCTTAACTGCTGGCTCCAAAATTCTTTTCAGGGCAGTACTCTTTTTGTTTATGTAGCATTCACTGCTTAGGTAAGACTCTGAGGGTATGGGTATTGACAGGAGCCAAAGTAGAGGAAGGATTCTATGAGCCCAGTAGAGAAGAGAAGAAAGGAGCAGGGAGGATGGTAGTACCACTGGTAGAGCAGTTGATCAGAGGAGGGATATAGGTTAGAGGCTGGGGTGCTACAGGGGCTAAAGCTGCCAGTGAGACTCTCTTTGGGGAAGCCATTGAAAATTGCCTCCTTGAGATTCCCAAATCTTCAGTATAAACTTTTCTACAGTAAAGAAGCTTGAATTTGTTGTTGCTTGTGAGAGAGGGATTAGGAGAGGGACCTGTGTTCCACATCTGGGAATACAATAGGACAAATATTAAAAAAGAGTCATGAGACACAGCACAGAGAAAAACAAATTCAGTTTGAGTCAGAAAATTTATCAGAAGAGATTATAAGAATTTAAACCACACCCCCACTTACCTCATTCCCAGGGAATTTGGATATATTTTAGGGAGGGTTTAGAATTTCTATAATTCATGGAAAGGGGGTTTGAATCAATCCTATTTAGATTTTAAGGGGGGGGGTAGGAGACTGGATAACACTGTGGTTACAAAAATAAAGTGTAATCCTGATTGTGTGTGAAAGTGCAGAATTGCCTCTTTGTCCATATTTTCATTGGATTTTATTTTTCATATTGATATCTAAAAGTTCTTTATATATTATGGATATTAATCCTTGGTCAATTATTGGTACAGCACATAATTTTTTCCTACTTTGTGGCTCTTATTTTCTTTCTTTTATAGAGTGTTTCGAAGTACAGAAGTTTGAAATTTTAATGAGTTTAAACTGATCAATAACTGTCTTTATGTTTTGATATCTTAAGGTCTTGTTTAAGAAATCATTTCCAACTCTGAAGGCTTAATGATATGCTTTCATATTGTCTTCTAAAGCTTTAACAAATATAATTGTTTAATAGATCTAAAATTGATTTGTGTGTATAATATGAATTATGGATGCAATTTTATTTTATTTTATTTATTTTATTATTTTTTTTTTTTGTAGATAAAGCCAATGTCTCAGTACTATTTATTGAATTGCCCATTCTTTCCATTTCTGTAGAAGGCCTGCTCTGTAGTAAGTCAAGTTTCCATCCATGTGTCTGTATCTGGCTTCTCTATTCTATTCCATTGGTCAATTTATTTATCCTTGTGTAATTATCACATTGCCTTAATTACCATAGCTTAATAATATGTTAGGGAATCTTATAGGGCAAATACTGCTACCCTGTTATCAGGACTGTCTTACCTCTTTTAGATATTTTCTATTTTACAGAAATTTTAGCATTAGCTTGACAAGTTGAAATATGTTTTAGTTTACTAAGCTGCCAAAATTTAATATACCAGAAATGGGAATGGATTGGCTTTTACAATGGAGGTTTATTAGTTTTCAAGCATACAGTTCTGAAGCCATGAAAATGTCCAAACTCAGGCGATGCTCTCTTCCCAAAGACCCACTGCCCATGATCCTGCACTCCTCTTTCACATGGCAAAGCGCAATGGTGATTGTTCATTGGTCTCTCCCTTCTCCTCCAGGTCTTGTTGCTTCAGCCTTCTGCTTCAGTGGCTTTTTATAAAGCGATACCAGTGATGTTCTTTTCCTGTGTTTGCATCTGACACTAAAGAGAAAAAAAAAATGTGACATTTATAAAGGACTCCAGTAAAAGGATTAAGACCCACCCTGGGCCATGCCTTACTGAAATAATCTAATCAAAAGACCCTTAACTGAAGTAACTTAATCAAAGGGTCCCACCTACTATAGGTCCATACCCACAGAAATGGATTAACTTTAAGAACATAATCTTCTGGAGTCCATCCAGCTTCAAACCGTCACACATAAAAAATAAGAACAATCAACAACAATCTCAGGATTTTTATTGAAATTGCAATACATCTAATGATAGATTAGGATAATTGAGATCATTGCAATATTGGGTATTCTCATCTTTAAATCTTCTTTAGTGTTCTCCTACAGATTTATAATCTCTACAAAGTATTTGTACATCTGTTCTTAGACTTATTTTATATCTTTTAAAAATTGTTACATTTTCCAAAGCTTTCAGTGTATAAAATGTAATTTATTTTGTATATAGATTTTTGGATCCAACAACCTTGCCAAACTGTCTCTTTCTTTCTCTCTCTTTTGGTTTGTGTTGCCCTGGCTGAGCTACCAGTCAATGTTCAATAGAATGATTATAATAATTTTTGTCATGAAGTTGCTTTATCTTAAAGAGAATGTGTTCAACAACTTAACATTTCATTGAGTAAATTTTATATATATATATACTTTTAAATTTTTTCATAGGTACTTAGATTATATAAATGTTACATAAAAAATAGAGGATTCCCATATGCCCCATTCCTTACCCCTCTCACATTTTCCCACATTAACAACATCCTTCATTCATGAGACACATTCATTGCAATTGATGAAAATATTTTGGACCATTGCTACTAAGCGTGGATTATAGTTTACAATGCAGTTTACACTCTCTTGTGCACATTTTTGTAATTTATGACAAGATACATAATGGCCTGTATCTGTCATTGCAGTGTCATTCAGGACAATTCCCAAGTCCTGAAAATACCCTCAAATTACACCTATTTTCCCCTCTCCCTCCCCACAGAACCTCCAGTGACCACTGCCTCCACATCAAGGATAAAAGTTCTTCTTTTGCTAGAATCACAATAAGTCTATAGAAGAATAACAGAAAATCTACTCTAGTCCATTGTTCATTCCCCAATCCTGAGGATTCTGGGATGGTGATGCCGACTCGGCTTCTAATTGAGAGGGGTCTTAGATCCCATGGAGCAGATGGATGGCACTATCTTGCTTGCGGTCGCAAAGAGCGATGTTTGTTTTCTTTTTTTGGTAGATGTCATTTTTCAGGTTAAGGAAGTTACCGCTTTTTTCTCTAGTTTTATTTGTCTGTTTGATTTTGCTATGAATGATATGGAATTTTATCAATCATCTGTTTTGTATCCATTGAGATGTTAACATGATTTTTCTTTTTGTAGTGAATAATATTAATACTTTTTCTATTATTAATCTGATACTGCATTTCTGGAATAAAGAATGGCATGCTCAGTTTGCTCAACTTCTTATAAGTAAGTTTGGTGAATAATTTTTTATTTAATATCAAGGCTTGAGAACTCCATAAAATGTATTGGTGAGTATTCCCCTTATTTCTGTTCTGTGAAAACTTGTATAAGTTTGGAATTATTTGCTGTAATACCATTCAAACCTGATGTTCTTTTTTTTGAGGAAGATTTTAAACTATTCATTTAATTTCTTTTACTGTTATAAGACTATTAAACTTTTTCTTCCTTTTAAAGTCAGTTTTGGCATTTGCATTTTTAAAGGATTTATCCATTTTGTCTATTTTTCAAGATATCTGGCATTAATGCCTTTCCAATAACTTGTCATTGTTTAATCTTTGCAGCACCTCTTTTTCATGCCTAATAATTTCTGTCTTCTCCTTGACTCTTGATTAGTCTCACCAGGGGTTTTTCTGCATCGTTAATCTTTTCAAAGACAACTTTTTGCTTTGTTGATTTTCTCTACTGTATGTTTTTGTTTTTCATTAAGTTCTGATTTTGTCTTTAATATTCTTTTCCATCTACTTTCTTCGTGTTTTACATTTTGGGGTTGCATGCTAAACTCATTATTGTTAACATTTTTAGTTTTTCTAATGTGAACTTATTGTATATATTACCCCTAAGTACCACTTTAAACTCATCAACCATTATTTTTGTCTTATTTATATTTCTTTTTTCATCTTTCTTGTCTTCTTTTAGCCTGAATTTATTTCCTCTTTTAAAAATAATTTTACCTTTTTCTCCTCAACTTGTTTAGCAGATATGCTTTCAAATGGAGTTTGATTGCTTGTGTTCAAATTGCCTATCTCTTGCTATCAAAGTAGCCTCCGGCAAGCAAATTAACCTTGCTCTGGCTTGGTATTCTCATCTGTCAAAAGGAGTGATGAGATTACTTCTTCCTAAGATTTTTGTGAGGACTGAATAAATTAGTATATGTAAAATGCTTAAAACAGTGCCTGTTCATTTTCACTGTTCCAGAAGCATTGGCTATTATTATTTTTCTTTGCTACTCATGTTTAGAGATCACTATCCCATGATAAAAAATGGGAACACAAGGCCGGTGAGATTAAACTCAATATTATGCCTGAAAATCATAGACTTCTTTCCCAGAAATCATAGCTACATACCCAAAGATCTTACCCTATTCAATCTTAATTTCCACTCATATTTCTCTCCCATGTCCAGAGATATGTACATGTACCTTGACAATTTTTCCACATGTTTTTGCATACTTAGCTTCTGTGACTTTATTTGATCCTACCATTTTAAAAAACCTTATTTTAGCTCTTTAATAATTTAGCGTTTAAGGTGGTTTATGAAATTAAAGTCTTCATATTGTGAGAGTAACTCTCATTATCTTTTCATTTTAGCATTATAGTATTTGAGTACTTGTCAGAAAACAAATAAATCCTTGGCTGCTTTTCAGTTCTTGTAATAGCCTGAAGGTGTTTGTGAGGATGATGATTTTTGGGTGTTTCATGGATTTGTTTGTAGTTTTGAACAAAGGTATATATTTCTCCTGGATTTTAATGCTGGTCTGTCTCCGTTCTTTTAAAACACTTTATTATTTCTTTCTTTGTTGTTAAAAAAGAAAATAAATCACTGTAGTTCATGAACAAAAATAATAAGAGCTTTACAATATAAATTTATCTTGTCCCTTAATCTGTGGGTTTCATTGAACATACTGTGTATATTTTGAAAACAATTGATCTATATATACTCAATATAAATAAATTAGTTTTAACTCTCCAATTCTATTTTAAAACATATTTAACTATAGTCATTGGCATTGTTAATAACATTTATCAGGCAGTTCAAATTTCTTTAAGGGTGTGTAGAATATTTAAATAATTATTTATATGTAGACTGAAATATTTCATAATATTTGTGAAATTTACCCAATTGTTTGGTTCTGAAGAAATGTTTTAAAATCTCTATAATCACATTTGTAATGTGAAAATTACAGAGGCTATGGAAAATAATTTAATTGATTAGGCCAGAACTCAACCACAGAGAAAAACCTTCTTTAAGTGCCCATGGAACATTTACAAAATAAACTTTATACAAGAACACAAACAAAACTTCAATATATTTGAAAGGTAGAAAGTATACTAGTCACATGTTCTGAATACAATGCAATAAAGCTAAAAATTTATAACATAGCTTTAAATAACAATTTTTAAAAACTTCCAAATAAAAATATAGCAATCACTCTCCTAAATTTTATGTAAAATGTGAAAAAGAAATACAAAATAATTTATTAGAAAATAGGTTGAGACAATGAAATGAATGGGCTAAAGGTAAAGCTATAATTCAATTAAAGCCATAGCCATAATGCTTCTTTTATTATGAAAGAATGAGAATAAATGAACTAAGAGTTCAACTAAAGAAGTAAAAAAAAGAACAAAGAATCAGTGATTAAAAAAATAAAGGAGAGGGGAGCAGATGTAGTTCAAGTGGTTGAGTGACTGTTTGCCATATATAAGGTGCCAAGTTCCATCCCCAATACTTCCTAAAAACAAACAAACAAACAAACAAACGAACAATTGAAAAATCAACTCTCATTGGGGAGTGGGTGTAGCTGAGTTGTTGAGCACCTGCTTCCCATGTATGGGGTCCTGGGTTCATTCCCCAGTATCTTCAGAAGAAAAAAAAAAGAGACTGAAAATAAAAGAATAAATTCAGAAACAGAGGACAAATAGAATTAATAAACAAATCCAAAACTAAGTTTGACCAACCTCCGGCAAGCCTAATAAATAGAGAAGATAGAAATGCACAGAATCAGGTAATGAGAAAGGGACTATCACAACAGGTATTAGAGGTAACTAAAATGATTTAAGTAAATACTTGAACTACAATGTTAATATACTTTAAAGGTCCAAACCAGTTTTTCATAGTCTAGAAAAATATGAATAATCAAATAAGCACACAAAAAAACTAAAATAAAACTTATATGCCAATAAGTTACAGATATCCAATGATCATATTATAGACATAACAGTATGTTTCAAACTTTCCTTTACCATGACACTTGGTAATAGATGCATTTTACATTACAAGCTTTTACACAAATACATACCTTGCATAGATCTGAAACACAAATGTCATTACTACTACTCTTTTATGCACTCTGTTTTCATTTTATTCTTTTTTCCCCATAATTCATTTTTATTTCATTATTTAATTAATTAATTAATTTATTTATTTTAGGGTTTTTGAAAAGTTATTTAATTTATTTATTTTATTTTTAATTTTTTATATATCTATATATATTTTTAGGATATTTCATTATTTTAAAAAGCTGTCCATGACACAGTAACAGCTCATAGTCTCCCACTCAGGCTGATTAAATAATTTTTTTAGTCAATTCCTATTAAATAACAAACAAATCTTTCTATAGTAAATATTTAGTCAGATTTAAGTACAAGTACCTGAGAAATAGCTCACAGTTTGACTTTCTCCAAGTGGCCTCCCACCAATCCTACCATAAACTCATGGATTCAGGTGTGTGGATTAGAGCTGCCTAAACTCTGGCTGTAGCCACAGCAGGAAGGGGGAGTCTACATATGTGGGGTGAAAGTACAAAAGCAGAACTGCACAGCTGGTTGTGGTCACTTTGCTGGCTCCACTGGCAGTAGGACTTGGCAGTAAAATGGGGTACCTTAATAACCACAGAGGCATACCACTTCAAATCCTCCCTTTCTCCAGCTGGTCATCCACTTTCTGTGAGTTCCTCTAGCATTGGAAATAATATTTCAGCAAACTGGAAGATAAAAATATCTTTCAGTATCAAAAAATTAAAAGCATCTTAATGATAAGATGTTTTTAATTGGCTCTTTGGTTTTCATTTTTTAAGTAGGGTAACGTATCCTAACAACTCAGAACTGATATATCTTTTGGTGGCCGTTTGGTAAGAAAGGCATGAAATACAATCTTTTAATGTTATAAATAGAGCAAGATCTAGTTACTACTGATTTTCAAACTAATTAAAGTTATGTCATAAAAGAGAAACTTTATTATGATGCTATATACTGGTTTTATTTATGTAATGTTTTAAGGTAAAATAAAGTATAGCATTCATCCTAATGGGAGATTTTGAACTAATTATTAGTTGTAGTTTTTGTTTGTGGTTTGTTTTGAGGCCCGTAGAGACTGGAAGAAATCCCCCTGTAGAAATATATATATTCTCAATATGGAAGAGTCATGGAGAAGTTAATTTTCTTGAGGCTCTTTCATTCATCTTTAAAATATATGGGTTGGATAGGATGATCTCTCAATTTATTCCAGTTATGAAGTTACATGATACTAAAATTCTGAACAAGAATTTCTAATTTTCTCATTTTAATAGAACCTCAAAATATTTTTCAGTGATATAATTGATTAACTAATATACTTGAAATCTGCAGATTCTCCATAGCACAACCTTGAATGTTAGTTACATCAATATATTTTTCTTGTTCTAACTTACTTTGACTTAGAAGCTCATAATCATTTTACCTTAAAATGTTAATGGGGTAGAAAAAATAATCTGTTTACAGGAGTTACTTTGCTTTTTTAATTTCCTGCCTTAGATATGTAAGGATGCTATGCAGTATGAAGCATACCATATCAATATGTATATTTATATAAATATATATTTATATTAACATTTCAGGTATAGGTTTGCACAATAAGCTATTTCAGCCACATTTAAACTTTGATATTTGGAGAACTAATTATAAAGACACCGATTATCGCCATTTTAAAGGAGGAGGGGATGATCTGAATTTCTCCAACTCCTTTGTTTTACAGGTGAAGAAATTGGGACCTGTGTGTGCTAAAAGAGCACAGATGATGGGGTAGGTCCTTCCTTGGTTTAGCTCCTGGCTCTGCTATTTACCAACTCCTAGAAGTAGGGCAAATTACTTTAACGCTCTGAGCCGCTGTTGTCTAATCTCTAAAATAGAGGTAATAACGCCTACCCGTGGGACTGTAGACACTGTTAAGTGAGCTCATATAAGTGTGTGGTGCATTTTAGATGTAATGAATGGACTCTTTCAGGCTAACTTGGGTGAAAATGCATGTGCTATGTCAGGAACAGAAACAGGAGACGCCTGGTTCTCAGCCAGGACCAACAGGAAGGATCTCTTCTGCTCTCTAGGCAGGGCCTTTTGTTGTCCTCCAGCAGCAGAAATTTCCTGGCCTTTTTCCTCCCGTTTTACCTTTAGCATACTTTCTGCCCTCTATTGCTCTGTTGTCTTGTTTTTCCTCTTATTAGTAACCAACAGATTATCTTCCCAAACTAATTGTCTGGAATTCCAGAAAAGAGAAATTGATTGACCATTCAATCGAACCAACCATTTTTGAGTGGTTTAGTAAGCCCCTTGCAGAATGATCTTTCTGACATTACTGCTATAAAAACCCATGTGCTTCTTATAGAACAGGGGTTCTTAACAAGAGGTCCTTGAGCTGGAGTTGAAATTCAAAAAATATTATTCTTGAGGGG
>PVKH010017273.1:0-15455 GCA_004027955.1 Chaetophractus vellerosus | reverse complement strand
GGACAGAGCCAGGTATGGAAGGAAGAGGAAGTCAGGCTGGGGGCTGGAGGAATCTCAGAATCCTAAATATATATATATATATTTTTTATTACATATCCCCCCTTTCTGCTTGTTCTTGCTGTGTTCATTTTTGCGTTCTTCTGTGTCTGCTTGTCTCCCCCCACCATGGCGACCCGCTGAGTCAGCTCACTGCGCGACAGCCTGCCTGCTCACAGGGTCTTGCCCTGCCCACGGCGGCTTGCCCTGCCCGTGATGGCTTGCCCTGCCCACAGTGGCTTGCCTTCTCAAGGCGGTCTGCCTGCTCAAGGAGGCCCCAGGAATTGAACCCAGGGCCTCCTATGTGGTAAACCAGTGCCCTACCAATTGGGCTACAGTCGCCCCCCCCCCTAAATATAAACCTAACAGTTGATATTAATGTACATTTGCCAAGATAAGAGGTAGAGCACATTTTATTTAATAGCTTGTTGCTGTGATTTATAACTTTTAAATATTTAGACACTTAGTATGTGTCTAAATATTTATCTTGCCCTGGGCCCCACAAATATTAGGGGTGGGACTGCTTATCTCACTACAACACTTTGACTCTTTTCTTCCTGCCCTTCTCATTCTGTCCTTTATGCCTAGAAAGCACCTAGACTTGCACACCAAGCAATTCCTCTCTTCATTCTCTTAGCTTCTCAAACACACCTTTCATCAGAAACTTTTTAAGCTTACTACAAAAGGAGGTGCTTTCTTCACCCTGCCCTTTCACAGCTGCCATGTCTTCTCCTGTGATTCCCAGCCTACAGAGGCTATAACTTACAGTGCATACCTATAGTCATTTTGCTATTTGTCCTGCTGTGCTACTGTCTTTTATGGCCTTTATGTGTAGAAATCTTCAGACCGCTTAAAGCACTCATCAGTGGCTCTCTTGAGCCACAGCCCTGTCTGAGCGTCTGTGGAGAGAGATTGAGGAAGATCCTTACTCTTGAATGAGCTCCCAATCTAATACAGATGGGAGATATACTGACCCCGGCAGGATTAGGGAAAGAACAGAACTAGGGGTATCTAGATGGTGGTTTCAATTTCATATAGTGGGGAGAGAATGGAGAGAGGAAATCCCAGGAGGGTTAGACTCATGGCAGGGTCAGAGGATACAGGGCCAAATTTATAGGAGAGCCAGAAAAAGTGGGTAGGTTGTAGAGTCTATAGGGGTATTTCCCAGAATGTGGAGATGGAAGAGGACTAGACTTCAGAGAGAGTTAGGAAATGGCACCACTCAGTCACCCATGCCAGAAAACAGCACTATCTCTTCATCTCTTTATCCCCCACAAGAAATAATAAGTCATCAAGGCCTGTCAGTTCTTCTTTCCAAGCCTCTCTTCTGAGCTCCGCTTACTTCTCTCCACCCCAACTATTACACCTGGCCTCAGCTACCATCATAACCCTCCTGGATTGTAAGTCTCTTGTGATTGCTCTTTCTCTACAAGTCCTGCCCTGTCTCATCCATTCCCCATACTAGAGCTAGAACGATCTTTCTAAAATACAAATCTAAGACTCTCACTGTCCTACTTAAACCTTTTTGACGCCTCACTTGCTTTCTGGATAAAATCCAAATGCTTTAGCTTAATGCTCAAGATCATTCAGGTGAGACCACCAACGAGTTTCATCTCTCTGCACCCTGCTTCACCCACAACTGTACACCCTGACCTCAATGAATTATTTGCCCTTTCTGGAAAGACCACTTAATCTCCCACTTTGTATTTATTGCTCCTTCTCCATGGATCATCCTTCTATTTCCTCTCTGTACCGGCCCTAGTGTCTTGTAGATGTCTCCACCTCCTGGAAGTCTTCCTTCACTACCAGTTCTCAGGACTGGGATGCATGTCCTTCCTATGTACTCCCATACCATCCAATGCTTAACCCCTCTTATAACACTTATCATACTGTGTTTAATTATTTATTTGCCTTTTTAAATTCCCTATATATCCTGCTAGACTCTAAACTTTTTAAGGGCAAGGAAGGACTCTATCTTATTCAATCATTGGTCACTCTCTGGGTACCCAGGACAGAGTTCAATCATTCACAGAATTTTTGTTGAGAGCCTTGTAAATGCCTGGCACTGTTCCAAATGCTGGATATTCAGTGGTGAACAAGATCCCTGCCCTCATGGAACTTATCTCTAGTGTGGAAAGAAAGCAATAAAAAATGTGTAAGTGCTAAAAAGAAAAATAAAGAAGGGTAAGGGAATAAAGAAGAGAGGGTGGTGTCTATATAGAAAGGATGGTGAGGAAAGGCTTCTCTGTGGAGGTGATATTTGAAGAGAGACCTAAATGAAATGAGAGAGTAAGGTAAGGGACCATCTGGGGAAAGAGTGTTCTGAGCAGAGAGAACAGCCAGGGCCTGGAGTGGGAACAAGCTTGATTGTCTGAGGATCAGTAGGAGACTAGTGTACCTGGGCCCTGGAGTTTTTTCTAAGAGTACTGGAAAACCATTGGGAAATTTTAAGCAGAGTAGTAGCATGATCTGATCTGCATTTTCAATGATCATTTCAGCTGCTTATTGTGTGGAAAGTAGACTCTGGAGACGCCAGAGTAGAAAACGGGAGACCAGTTCAGAGGCTATTGTAGTAGTCCCCAAGAGATGTCAATGGCCTGGACTACAGTAGATTTTGGAAGTGGTGAGGAAAGGGCAAATGTGGGATATATTTGTATTCTCAGTGTCTAGTATGTTGTCTGGCTATACATTCAATAAATATTTGGTGAATGAGTTAAGAATTAATTTACCAAACTAAATGTGGACCCTGAACTGGAACTGAAATCATCCATCCTTTAAGCCTCTGCTAAAATCCCAACCCCTCTAAAAACAGGCAGGTGTTAGCTGCCACTAACAAAGGATTATACTAGACTATAGATACACTCATTAATTCCTAAAAATCAATAGGGAGATGACAAACAACCCAATAAGAAAATGGGCAAAAGACATACGTGAATAGGCATTTCACAGAAGGGGAAACACGAATGGCCAATAAATATAATGAAAAGAAGCTCACCTTCATTAATAATCAGGGAAATACAAATTCAAACCACCATGAAATTCCATTATATGCTCAACATATTGACTAAATATCACCTGTTGGCAAGGATATGGTAGCAACAGAAACACTTATATACTTTGGTAGGCATAAAGATTGGAAAACAAATTGACATTATTAAGTAAAGTTGAAGATATCCATATTTTACAACCCAGTAATTCCCTTTTATATATATATCCTTAAAAAAAATCTTGCCCATGTGTACCAGGACACATGTACAGAAATGTTCAAAGCAGCCTTGTTTGTAATGGCAAGAAACAAAACAAAAATGGAAACAACCTAAATATCCATCGACAGGGGATTTAATCAATAAATTGGTGGGCTTTAATATATCAGTGAAAATGAATAAACTACAGCTACCTGTATAAATATGCATGATTCTTAGAAATATCATATTGAATGAGAAGAGCAAGTCAAAGAAGACTACAAACAATATTATATTACTGTTAGGATGGTCTCACAATACCTTGCAAATAGTAGATGCTCAGTAAATATTTTTTTCTTTTAAAAAATTTTTGCAATGATACTTAGATTATACAAATGTTAAATATTTGTTGATTACTTGAAGTCACAGGAGACAAGGGCAAATCAGGAAAACCACATCTATGCTGTTTAATACATATTTAAAGGCAAAAGCTTAGTGTTTTCTTACATTTTGTGGGTGAGGAAAATGAAGTCCAGAGAGGTGAAGTGACTTCCTCAATAATTAGTGAGTAGTATCCTCATCTAGACTTCAGATTTCTAGCTTGCTCTCCAGAACTCTTCATAATACATCACAACTTTTATTTCTGGTTTTTCTGTGTGTCTTTCTTGGCTTCAGACCCCCAAATGGCAGGGACCAAATCTGTTCACAAACATGCTCAATCATGGCTTCTAGATAAGTATGTTGGATATGTAAAATTTATCATACAAATTCAAAAGAACTTGGGTTCTTCCCCACCAAAAACTTTTTTGGCCATCTGTTTTAGTTTCCTGACTGTTAAAACAAATACCATGCAATGGGATGGCTTAACCAATGGGAATTTATTGGCTCACAGTTTTGAGGGTAGGAGAAGCCCCAAATCAGGATATCATCAAAGTGATGCTTTCTTCGAGAAGACTGTTTGTTGTGTTCTGGGGCTAGCTACTGGTGATTCTTGACCTCAGCTTTCAGGTCACACGGCAGTGCACATAGTGGCCTCTCCTGGCTTCTCCAAGTTCCACTGACATCAGGCTTTTTCCCATGGCTTTCTCTTTGCGTGTCTGAATTTCATTCTGCTTATAAAGGACCCCAGTAATAGGATTAAGACCCATTCTGATTCAGGTGGGTCACACCTTAACTGAAGTGATCTCATCAAAAAGATCCTATTTACTACGTGTTCATATCTACAGGAATGGATTAGTATTAAGTACATGTTTTTTTGAGGTACCTAGCTCCAAGCCACCACACCACCCTTCTGCCACCAACTCTCTCCCACTGATCTCCCCTTCAGAGGCCTGGATGATCCTTTCCTTCTTCCATCTACTGTTTTCTTTCTCTAGGAATAAGGTCTATTGATTATTCATAGTCCAACTGTCCTGGGGATTTGCTTGAGCAAAGGGAAGTAGAAATCCCTCAGTCAGTTTGCACCAGCTGATCATCACAGTCCCAGGAGCTTGAAATTAACAAACATAATAAGGAAACATAAGACCTAAAAGTAGTCCTTATCAGCAGTGCAAAGGAACTACTTCAGCTTGCACAGAATTGCCTGTTAGCAGAAAGAAAGAGAATCCTGGAAGGTTAGCACTAGAAGGAATCTTAGAGATCACCTACTTCTCTCCCTGGTTTTCCCAAATGAGGAAACTGGAGCTTTGAGAAATGAAGTAGCTTGCATAGTTTTACCCAGCTAGTTAGTAGCAGGGCTGGAGCTAGACTTGCAGTCTCCTGCCTCCAAGACAACTGTTGTTTCCATGCCATGTGATGGCAACATGTGAATCTAGCAAAACACATAATAAAATAGCTTTTCAAGCCAGACACAAAAGGACAAATACTGTATGAATGGGTTACTATGAACCAAATATATTGTGTAACATAGTGTTTGATTCAAAAAAAATTTATCCAGTACATTTATCCAGTACATTTAATTGAGAATTGTATATATTTATTCATCTGTGTTTACTTTTTAGTTTTTAATTTTTTATATTTTCAATTATTAAATGTACAAAATAAAGTAAAAAAATAAATAAAATAAAATAGCTTCCTCTTAAGGCATAGGGAATGAAAAACAAATTATTCAAATCCTTCCTCTTCTCTTTGTCAATATTTTTTCTTTTGCGTTTTTCTATGTCCTAGTCCCTCTCTTTTTATTCCTCTCATGTTTCTCTCTGGGAATCCCTCTCTCTGTTTGGGGTTTCAAATTAAACCATGGCATGCCTCATGAGTCTCTTGATTTTTCTTCTCTGAGCAATTGTGTTTCCCGTTCAAAGGCAAACATGCCTAAGCCAATCGAGACTCTTTTCTCCGCAACATTTGAGGAAAGAACACTCAGAATTTCTATTTGAGAGATGTTGGATTTGCCTCCTAGCCCATCCAGTCAATTAAAATGAGTCTGGCCCCACTGAGGATTATTAGCCAATCGTAAGAAAGAAAAGATCAATCTCATTTCTTCGTCACTGCTGTGCAGGGAGGCTGCTAACCAGTCAGAATTTGCCGCTAGCAGTCATTAGAAAATCTGGCCAATCAGGCCAACCTTGTTATATGGTCTGGTAGGAAAAGCAAGGGATTGATTGGAAAGTATAGTTCTGGCTCCACACCCTTTCCTTCCTGGATCCCAGCTTTTTCTCAGTAAAATGAAGAAAGAACTCTTCCCCTAGTCCATGGTTAGGAAGCTCGCTAGATTCCCAGCCTAATCTCTTGGATCATCTTAAATGTCTTCAAATCCACACTCCTCACATACACTTTTTGTAGTCCTCCAGACTACACTGCTCCCCTCCAGATCTAATTTCTTGCTTCAGACCTTGCAGCAATAACCCAAAATTCTCAGTTCTCCCCATAGATACACATGCACCAACCTGTCAAGTAACTTGTTTTGCATTATTTATTAGGTGAAAAAGTTTAGTGATAGATGAGTCTGTTTCAGAAGACAACATTGCAGGGACCTTGCAAGAAACAGTCTCTAGGGAGCAATGCAGAATTGAATTTCAATGCACCTGATGATGATGATGATGATGATGATGATAGCTAGCATTTATTTACTGAACATTTACTGGGTACCAAGCACCTTGCTAAAACCCTCACATGTTACTCAATATTCGCTGTGGAGTAAGCACCATTATTATTCCCAATTTACAGAGAAGGAAATCAATTTAGAGCTTGCCCAAGGTCTCACAGAGATTTGGGATCCCAGGTTTGCCAGAATCTAGAGCCCACCAACATACGGGGGAAGAGACTATTAAACACTGCAGGATGTAAAAACTTTTGGGAGAAGCCCATTTTAGCTTCCTCACAGGCCCCCCTCTCCAGTTCTCCTTTGGAATTGTTAGGGATATCTAGGATTCTTTTAGTTATCACGCAGCAAACAGCTGCTGCAACAACCGTTTGGTGGCCGCGGCTTCTAAGACTGTGGACTTTTTGCCTCCGAGGCTGTGAAGCTGAAAGCTAAAAACAGTTCAGTATGGACGGTGTGTGTGGGGGTGGGGGGGTGGGGGGGGGTATCTGGGGACTTCAGGGAATAAAGTCTAAATCCATTGCTAGCCTGTCTTCCCTTTCTTCTCACAGCATATTACTCAGTGTCTGGCACTTCTTGGTACTTGGTAAATACCTGTTGATTGATTCATTCCCAAGGATTCCCAGCTCCATTCCTCACGCCTCCTCCACCCCCCACCCCCGATCAACAACAGGAACTGAAGAGAGCTTTGGGGATTTCGGGGGAACCTGTGAGAATGCTAACCTAGCGGATTTAGGAAAGGCAGGAAGTACCCCACCCTTCTCTCCTCGCTAGCTTCTCCTATTTCTCCCCACTCTTCCCCCCTCCCTTTTTGGAGCTCAGGGCCATAAAAATGCAGATGGAGGATCGGTGTGAAATAACGGGCCCATATAAATCCCTCTGCCGCCCGCCTGCAAGATGGATTGGCCGCATTGAAATTCCTCCGCGAGGATAATTAAACTCGGGGCCTCATCCGGGCAAAATTACATTCCTGTAATGGCGTCGCTCGGGGTCCCGGGAAATTGCTCCGTGGGCTTTCAGCGGCGGTTTTTATCGCCGGCCGGGGTGTGCCTGGCTGCGGCTCGCCTCTCCTCCGGGACCGTAAAGCTGCTGCCGTGATTTATCCTCCCCTTCTCCCAAATCCGATTAAATGGAGGAGCTCGGGGCCGGGGCGCCGCGGGGCCCGGGAGCCGGGAGGGGGCGGCGGGAAGGACGGGGCCAAGGAGGGGAGGACAAACGGCCCCTCAGAGGGTGGCGGATTTGGCTTTATTTACAGCCGCGGCTTTCTTTTTATTTTTTATTTTTTATGGGGGTTTGGTGAGCTTTTCCCGTCTTGTGCTGCGTTCAAGCACGATGCCGGGATGGCTGGGGTTTGGGCAAGTGGGGAACTGGGTAGGCCTTGCCGCTCCCCTGTTTTCGAAAGGGTTGGTCAAAGACGTCTAGAGGAAGAGACAGGGCCGGGAAGCCCCTCACTTAACTTCCACCAGGGAAAGGACGAGGGAAAGGGCAAGACAACGACGAAGGGCTTTCGTGAGGGCCCCTCGTAGGGGCGCCACTTATCCCAACTCGTATAGCTGAGGCCTAGGCAGAGGCTCATGCATGCCTAGGGTGACCCCACTGCGGCTCACAGCTGCTCGTTATACCTTGATTCACAGGACACAGAGGAAGAAGGCTGAGGATCAGGGCGCTTGGGTTTCGATCCTTTTTAGCCCTTTACTCTGGCACGCTGATGTCGGTTTCCTCATGACTCATCGCTAGAATAAGAAAGAGGGATAGAAAAAAAAAAAAAAGGCAAAGCCTCCAGAATGCAGCTCGGGCATTTTGCTGACTATTCACCCATTCAACGGGTTTCCAGTCCAATGATGCCAGGGTCTCGGGGCGATGGAAGGCAGGAATCTATGGCTTCATTTTCCACTTGCTACATTTTGGGCCCTGAACCTCAGTCCCATTGTATGCTATTTAATAACTGAATTTCTGGATACATTGACTGATTGCAACGCGACTGCTTATTCTTGGAGAGGGGATGTGAGTCTATGATTCAAATGCTGTGCGTACCAAACTGCAGATCACATTACGGATCGGTTTCCGCTGCCTAGTTGTACTCATTTGTGCAGGCGGCTCCGCCTGCAGTTTCTCCTCTCAAACGCCAGGTGGAGTGACTGGCCCGAATGCCGCCACGGAGCCGGCGGGCGGCGCTGTGGCGCCTGGGCCGAACCTCAACTTGGAGTAGCTCTATTCTTGGTAGAGCAACTCGTTGGCCCGGGTCGCACATGCGCCGAGCCTTCTCTCTCGCTATCCCCGCCCCCTCCCCTCTCTGTCTTCTCTACCCTGGGAGCAGGTAAGGCTGTGGGGCCTCGCGCCCGCTTTGTCCGCGCACGCGCGGCATTTAATTGCGAGCGGTTGCTTTGAGTCCCTTACATTGCATGCTCCCACCCCGGTCCTCTCACTCTCCCTGTCCCTCGTTATCCCCTCTCCTTAGGGCTGCCCCTTCCGCGTGCCGGTGACCTCCAGGCGCACGGGCCTGGCGCCATCTTGTATGACTGGTGTGGGGAGAGGGCGGTGGAGCAGGTGAAAGTCATATCCTGGATTGCTCATTTTCACCTGTTCCGACTCGGCCATTAACAATCGTCTTTTCTCGCCCTCTTGCCCTTTCAGAGTTGTCAAAACCCCTAGGCTCCTAGGCTCTCCTCCTCTCTCTTTGCTTTCTCTTTCACCCTGACTCGTGTCTTCCTAATCGCGAGACCTCCAGACTTTCGGCCCCAGAACCTCAGGTATCCCGAGCAATGGAGATAGTGGATCATCTAAAGCCACCACTCCTCTAGTCAGCAACTCTCAATTTAAAAAATAAGTTATAAACTTTGTAGGAGTTTATAGAACAGTCAGAACCGTATTCCTTCAGGCTATGGCT
Organism: Chaetophractus vellerosus; assembly: GCA_004027955.1. Classification (NCBI taxonomy): domain Eukaryota; kingdom Metazoa; phylum Chordata; class Mammalia; order Cingulata; family Chlamyphoridae; genus Chaetophractus; species Chaetophractus vellerosus. The sequence continues at coordinate 6,310 of PVKH010017273.1, read as the reverse complement.
TGGAAGTGTTATGGCAGAAGAGAGAGGTCGATTTCTTTGGAGCCATTGGTTGCCTCCCAGTTCGTTTTCTTCCTTGCCTGGGCACTCCGTTGAACTTGGAAAAATGCACAAGTGGTGGGCCACAAGTGAATGTTTCAGTCTCTTAGAGGCAGCAGGCCCAGAAAAGTTGGATGACGCCAAGGTGGTGGGACCAGCATGGGAGAATCTCCTGCCAAGAATTTATTCACCTCCCTAGACTCTGCTCTCAAAAGGAAAACAAAGTTTAAGGAAGGGAATGGTTAGGTCAGGGAAGAGACCAATGGTGATTGAGGAGCTCTGATTCTGGATAGTGCCTTTGCCCAAGGTGGCATAGGCTAATGGTCCATAGATTTGCCAAGATTAGGCATCCAATCCAGGGGTCTGCACCTCATCCCCTTAATGTCACCCTTTATTGTGTATGGGCTTCTTACATGCTCTTTACATGTTTTATTTCATTTAATCCCCTAAAAACCCTTACATATATGGATGTTCAGGGTTCATTGCTTTGGAAAAAACATTTCTCCCTTTTTTGAAGCTTTAAAAAGTTTTGGGTCTTGACCAATGAAAACCTGGATATTCTAGCAGCAAAATTTTACTTGAATTATATATAGGCAGAAATCAGGAGTTGAAGGACAGGAGTTGCAGACACCCATTAATCTAGAAGTAACTGAGATTCTGGATTTAGTAGTGTTGTAATCTGGAACTGAGTACAGTTCATTTAAGGAAGTAGTGTTTTACAGGCCCAAGTAATTACTATTCCAGCCAGTGGAATCCTGGCTTTCCCATTACCAGAGTTTCAAGACTTAAGACTGTGGGTCTCAAGGTTAAGTGTATGCAAGAATTATTTGAGAAGCTTGTCTGAATTGCATGTACTTAGGCTTTAGCTCTGGAGATCTTGACTAGGAAGATTAAAGTGGAGCTGGAGAATGCACTTTGAATTTGTAAATTCATATACCACCCGCACCCCCAGATAATTCTGGTTCAGGTGGACCTCTCCTTCACTTTGAGAAACTGTGCCTTAAGGTCTTTAACTTACCCTATCTCTTTTCAGGCACATAGTGGGTGCACCAAGACTGTTTTAGATGTTGGGGATACAAAATTGAATGCTCCTTAATGTGATGGTGAAAATAAAGAACAATTTAACAGTCATTGCTAATTAGAGAAATGGTAGAGTTTCTCATTGATCTTCCCATCCTGTTAATTAATGTAGGAAATTGATATGTTTTGAGGAATCAAATACTTCCAGGTAATCAATTAAAAAGATAGTTGTAGACCAACCAGTGGCTTAGCCTTCAATAAATATCTCCTAAGAATACAAAGACTCCTGTCTTTAAAGTGTAGCTTTTTCAGGACAAAACAATGAGGTCTTGAGAATGTTCCATTTGAATAGGGACTAAGGAAAACTTAGGCAAAGGGAATTCTGGGGAAATTCCTCAGACAGCCTCAACTTATGAGGCTGTGGGAATGGATCACAGGTCTTGAAATTGGGCCTAAGTGGCCACTTGTTCAGTAAATCTTGTATATGGTAATCATGGAGTCTGTATGGAGTTTCTGGAAGAAATCATGACTTCAGGGTTTTGTTCCGTCTCTGCTGATGACTTAAGGTCAGTCACTCTCTCCTCTGGACCGGTTGAATTTTCCACAGCAGCTCATGAGAATGTAGTTTAGTAAGCAAGGACATTGTCTACATTGCTGCTTACATTGCTGCTTCTGTAATTCCAGCTCTCCTGCCACAGCCCCTCAACCCCTGAAAATGTACACCTGCGCCAAGTTCGTCTCTACCCCCTCGCTGGTGAGTACCTGCCTTTTCTGGGAGAGTTTTTAAGGAGGGCCACCTTGTCTTTTCCTTGGCATCAGACCTTGTTCCTCACAGCAGGGCTGGGGGAAGGCAAATGAGATTTTTGGGAAGGGAGGGCCCTTTGCTGTGGTAGCTTGACAAAGTGAGTACTTACCAGGCACCCCTGTACCCCACAACCCTTAGAGGTCAGCTAATTCCTCTTGTCCATCCATCTTAGGAAAATATAGATGAGAATCTGGACCAAGATCGGGTCATTCCTAATCTTGAACTATATGTTTCCGTAAACTGGAACCCAGTCAGTCTTGAGTAGATTGTATAAATTGGAGAGTGGGCATTTTGTGCAGGATCTTGCCCTGGAAAGGAGAGCCATAGCTAGGAGCTGCCTCTGGGAACTTAAACTTGGATGGCAAGCCAGGATATATGTAAATATGCATTGGAAAAGTATATAACACAGAAGCAGCAGTATGGAAGAAATGAAAGATTATTAGATGGTGGAGGTAATTGGTTAACCCAAATATACGTGGAAAGAAGTGATGCTATTAATAGATACTATTTATTGAACACTTAGCAAGTGCCTGGCATTGAGTTTACCATTTTCTACACATAATCTCATTTACTCCTCAAATCAACCCTGAGAGAGATTATTCCCATTTGATAGATGAGAAAACAGATTAGATGGCATGTACTAACATCATACAGCTGATACGGAGCTGAGATTGAATCTAGATATCTGACTCTGAAGCCCTGGCTTTTAACCACCTTGTTGTCTGCATTGGATCAGCATTGGCTTGGGGTTAGTCAGAAAAGGCTGTTAGGAGGGGATGAGTTTTGAACATGGATCTTTACGCCTGTTTGCAAGAAGAATGCGTTCAGGGAGAGTGCCCCTCTCTGCCCTAGTCCTTGGCTTCCTTCTTAAGGGCTGGCCATTATCAATATAGATCTCCCTTGTTGAGTGAAGCCCATGCTTCTGAAACTTTGATTTCTTCTGATTCTCAAGAACTGTAAGGGAACCAGCTGTGGCTCAATTGGTAGGGCTCTGGTTTACCACATGGGAGGCCGCAGGTTCGTTCCGGGCCTCCTGGAGAAGGCAAGCCGCCACGTGGTGAGTTGACTCAGTGGGATGGCGGAGCATGGGGAGACAAGCAGAAAAATGCAAAGCAAATGAACACAGCAAGCACAAGCAGCAAGGGGGGGATATATAAATAAATAAAAAGAACTGTAAAAGGGTATAGTGAAGGTGGGTAAATAGTTCTGGCTCAAAAGGAAGTAGAGTCTCTTAACACAAAGGAGAAGCCTGAGAAGCAAGAAAAATGTAGTTCTTTAGTCTAGAATTTGCTAATAGTAAGAAAGACTGACCCAAGATTCTGATCTGTGTTTGAGAGAATGGAAGGGTAATCATAAGAGAGAAGACTGCCTGTCAATGTGAGTAAGAGCTCACCTTGGTTTTGAAACTCCTCTCCACAGCCTTCCCTGACCTTCCTGCCATCATGTCATTCCCCTAGGTCAGGAGCACTTCTCAGCTGCTGAGCCGACCATTATCTGTAGTGGTGCTGAAACGACCCCAGACACTGACAGATGAGGTATCTCCCAGGATGGAGTTGGGTCTGTGGCCTGTGGGGGTGTGTGGGGGGGTGATGAGTAGAGAGGGTTACCTGCCAGAACCAGCAGGGGGAGTGCTGAGAAAATCATCACAGACTAAAATTAGTGAAGGAACAGGCAATTTGCTGTAGATGGAGATGGAAGGCAGTTAATACCATATATACTCTAGTGCTCTAGTTTTTTTTGGCAGCACGTACTATGTGTGCTGCTGATAACTCCTATTCCTTGGCCTAGTTTACTGACTTTAGTTGGAAGGGACTATCCCCAGGAAGGCGATCTCCAAGGGGTACTGAGAACCAGTTAGGCCCTAACCATAGATCACACCTGAACCTTCAAGGCATTTGAAGTCTACCCCTATGTTAAGTGGTTCTGCTTACTAGCATTTTAAGTAGTTTTCCAGGAGTTAGGAGAACTTCTGCTTGGGGGAGAAACCATGGGATTTGACAGCATAAAGGGTTTAAATGGTACATAAATTTCCAAGGCAAGAAGAGGTTTTCCTAAAAACATTACCTTCCACCTTCCTTTTCTTCACAGAGCCTCAGCAGCTTGGCAGCCCCACGTCCCCTGACCTCACTTATCCCCAGTCGCAGCTTCCAAACCAGCACCATCTTAAGGGACATCGACACAGCAGCCAAGTTCATTGGGGCTGGGGCTGCCACAGTTGGGGTGGCTGGCTCTGGGGCTGGGATTGGGACTGTGTTTGGGAGCCTCATCATTGGTTATGCCAGGTAAGATGAGTTGGGCCCTCCATTGGTGCTGATAGGCTTTCCAAAGGTCTGAGGGAAAATATTTGGGACTGTAGAACTGTTCTAACCTATACAGTTGTCAGTAGCCACATGTGGCTATTTGAATTTAAATTTTAATAAATAAAATAAAAATTTTAATTTTTACTTCCTAAGTCACACTAGCCACATTTTAGGTACTCAGTAGCCACATTTTGCTAATGGCTACCATATTAGACATTGCAGATATAGAACATTTCCATCATTAAGGAAGAGTCTGTTGAACAGCTTTGGTTTAGAGCAAAGGCTGGCAAACTAACGCCCATGGGCCAAAGCTGACCCATAGCCTTTTTTTTTTGTAAACCTGAGTTTTTTCCTGTTTTAAAAGAGTTATTTGGGTGTGGTGGGAAGGGCAACAGAGACTGTATGTGGCCCACAAAGCCTAAAATATTTACTCTCTGGTCCTTTACAGCAAAAGTTTTTGACCCCTGGCCTAGTGCCTCAGTCAGCAATAGTGGCTTCACTGCTGTTTTTCCTCATCTCCAGGAATTCCCTTCTGTCGCTTCTGGGAAAACTGCCTCTGCAGTCAGCCCCCCTGGTCTTTGAAACCTTGGTCCCCACCGACTCTGGGCAACTCATTGTTAGGACTAAATTATCCTCTAGAGACCAACAAGTTCTTTGGGGAATTAGGTTTATTTTTCAGGGCTTGTATGAAACAAGAAGCCCAGCTACTTGTATATTCACAATTCTGTTAAAAGCTGGTGTTGCTTGCTTTCTCTTAACTGTCAGGGGTTTCCAGAATTGTCAGAGTGAGAGAATTATAAATAATGCATTGACTTTCAAAGTCAGGAGTCCTTGTTCCCATTTTCGTTCATGTCCTCTAAACTCCACAGGTTATTTGTAGCTTCTTAAAGTCCAACATATTTTGTCTGTTTTGGAATGAGGGAAGGTAGTTCTCTTTGATCCCCTTTGTCCTCTAAAACTGTGGGGGGTTTTTTGTTGTTGTTGTTTTGTTTTTTTTAAAGATTTATTTATTTACTTTATCCATTTTAACCCTCCCTCCCTCCCAGTGTTTTCTAATTGTGTTCAGTAAAACCCTAGGATGTCCCTAGAAGCTGACTGGGATGCCCGTCAAACAGGCCTTTAAAAATCCTCCAATTTTTTTTAAACCATTTCAGTTTTGTTTTTATATGTTTCATAGTTTGGGATTTTGCTGCTTAGTTTGAAAACATTGCTCTAGATAGACCCTACAACTCTGGATGCCTCTGCTATCTGGGTCCTAACCCTAGAGGTCTTTAGCTATGATGGTGATATGGCTGATCCACTAGAAGAGGTAATGTTAGTGGACCATGTTGTAGGATTTTTGTATTGTCCATGCCCCTCATTCTGTTCCTGTAGAGCCCTTGGTAAGTCAGGGCAAGAATTTGGGCATGATAGTATCACCTGAAAGACTCATTACTTAAAATGCGCTTGAGGAGGGGAATTCTCCCTCAGCCTACCTTTGCTGTTTGTCCTTTTCCTTGTGTGGACTAGAAATTCAGTCTTTTCTCCTCCCCTTCTCCCAGGAACCCTTCTCTGAAGCAACAGCTCTTCTCCTATGCCATTCTGGGCTTTGCCCTCTCGGAGGCCATGGGGCTTTTTTGCTTGATGGTGGCCTTTCTCATCCTCTTCGCCATGTGAAGGAGCCGTCTCCACGTCCCATAATTCTTCTTTTTCCCATGTCTTGTCTGCCCTGTGTGTTCCTTTTCCTATACCTCCCCAGACAGCCTGGGGAAGGTGGTTGGCTCAGGGTTTGACAGAGGGAAGACAAATAAATACTGTATTAATAAGATGTTTTTTGAGTCTCCTGTGTATATTTCTTTTCCACAGTTGGCTGAGTGCCTTGGTTGAGAGTACCAGGCCTGGAGGGTGGTAATGGGTCTAAAATCATCATGACTCTGGACTCACTGATCATTAATTCTCTGTTTCAGGAAAGCTTTATTCAAATTAGCCTTTCTCTTTTAGTAATTTTTACCTGGTGTGGCATGTAAGTAGCAACTTACAGTGTTGGCTTATATTGACTAAATGGCTGTCTGTTTCCACTGCCACCATGCTGGCACAGGTACTCATTGCCACCCACCTGGTCTATTACAATAACCTCTTAACTGGCCCCCTGCCTCCAGTCTCTTCCCTC
>PVKH010017272.1:0-15461 GCA_004027955.1 Chaetophractus vellerosus | reverse complement strand
AGCATGTAGGAATTAAAAAGACAACTGGTACAGAGCAAAATTGCTGTGCTAAAAATACTAAAGCCAACAAGGATTCATCTTCCGAAAGCAAAATAGAGTCTCTGTGTGCCCCTGTTTCTGGACTTGCTCACAGCCGTGATGGCTCTGTGTTATTTGGGGGTGACAGTAATTATGGAGCCAGAATGCTCCTCAGCAGAGACACTCAGAGCTCCCAGCAGAGGGATGGTTTCCATGGCAATAGCATCAGCATCTGAATGACTTCCTGTCACAACAAGTTGGTGATTTAAGGAGTTCATTACTGAATTCCAAAAGAAAACAGAAAGTGGATGAGCTACTGTTCCGCCCTCAATAGTGGGAGAACCATTTCCACCAAGTGCAGCGTCAGAATGGATAACTACGCAGGGAGGGCCATTACGCGGGCAGGCTGGCTGTACCAAGGGGGGTGTACCAAAGGCCGGGAATCCATGACTGAGACTCTGCAGCCACATGGTCTAGGAAGGCTTCAGGGGCTGTTATTCCGGGGGTGTGAAAGAATCATGAGTCTCCATTATAAACTTGTCCTGGCTCAAAAGTAATGAAATGACTGACAGCAGGAACCTAACCCAGGGCTTCAGATCCACAGTCCCAAGTGTCCCGAGGCTTTTAGAAATCAGCAAGAAAAGAGAAACAGACTGAAGTGTACAAACAGAAGGAAAGAGGGCGAGCATGTCATCCTACTTCCATTCTTCAGTATGTGTAAATTGTTACAGTATAGAGAGACTGTTGTATAGAACCAAAAAAAAATCACCTTGATACCTTCAGAAATTGGGGATGTCATGTATGTGGTCAATTGCATGGGATATTTGAGCTGATGGTTAATGCATCCCAGTGAGAATGTATCACAATTAACCTCTCATACCTACTCTCTTCACTAATGAAAATCTGCCATCTGACTGATAGAATAACAGCCTTAGTCCGATCCATTCACCAGAGAGAGAGGCAAAAGTGAGAGAGTGGTCGTGATTCTCCAGGAGCATCTTGTCGGTAGGAAATAGAATGATATTCCATTCCTCACATTCTGTTCCCCATTCAGTTCATTGATATTTGATCCCTCAAAGTGTTTACAATCTAATGGGGATAAAATAATTCAGAAGGAACCATACAAAAGGAAATAATATACTACCATTTATTGACTGCTTACCAGCTTCTACCTCTAGTCACAAGCCTCATATTACGTTTTCTCACTTAACCTTCTAATAACGCCATGAGATGGACCTGACTCCAGTTTCAAATGGAGAAACAGACCTGGAGAGGCCGAAGGTACCTACTGCTATTAAGTGCAGAGTCAGAATTTCACCTCCATTTTCTCTCTCTCCTCAGCCTACGTTCTTATCCACTCTGTCTCAAGAGTGCAGACTCAGGACCATGGGCATTCAGGGGAAAGCGGTCAGAAGGGCGGAGGTATTTGATGGGGCTTTGGAAGGTGGAGAGAGGCCTCCTCCTCCAGAAAAGCCAGTCATATAAAAATAAGCAAGCCCTTATTGCTTTACTATATATGGGAGTACCAAATCAAGATTTAACAGGGCCACCTTTACAGCCACAGGCTGTGCAGTGCACCACTCTGCCCGGTGCCTCTCACCTCGACTAGGATAGCAAAGGCACCCCTGGAGCTGTATGGCACGGCAGCCCTCAGATTTAAAATAACTCTCACCAGATAATCAAATAAATCATTTATAACCCAGGAATCCCAGACTAGAGGGAAGCTCAAGCTCACTTCATCCAGCTTCCTGTGTTTGCTGCCCTCCCCAAGTGGCCGTCCACTTGCTGAGATGCCTCCAGGGTTAGGGAACTCATTATTTCTAAGGGTTGGAGGACTGTGTATGAATGATACGGGGAATATTTAGAAAGTAGCCATTTCTTCTTGTCACCAAACTGCTGGCTTTTCTTTAACCATTACCTCCTAACAGGGTTATAAAACATTACATCGTTTTTCCTCTTTAGATGCCCCCTCCCATTAAGGACACATGTCTGGACACGTGACTCATAAAGTGTTAATAGACTTCCCAGGCCACAGCTGAAACAGGGCTTCAGCAGTGTCACGAGAGAGGCAGTGTGCTTCACCTCTGTCCCACGGTAGGAAGCAGCCAGTGGGGCAAGTCCACACACGTTTGCATTTTGAGAAGGGACAATAGCAGTTATGCCAGCCTCCTCAGCCCCAGGGAAATTCTTTAATTTGGATAGTGAGGGGAAAAAAAAAATTGTTTCCTGTCTTTTCCCTAGAAGAGATTTTGCTCTATGGATGGTGCCATGATAACTCTTGTTAGGCCCAGTGATTATTTAGCACATCCACTTTCTTACTTTTTGCCATTCTGCTAGACACTGAGCACCTAAAAATGAATAAGACATGAGGTAGATAGACAAATCAAAAGACAAATGCCTTCCCAAAGGCTAAATGCTGTACTAGCCCTTTGTACACAGGAGCTGTGGGAACTCATAGGAGGAAGAGCTAATCCGGTGGGAAGGGCAGGGCAGGCCTTCAGGGAAGCTTTGGGAGAGAGACACCGGAAGGGAAGAAAAGAGGAATTAGCCAGGTGAAGGCTGGGAAGGAAGAGAGAATGCTGTAGTAGAAGTGGGACGTGCTGAATCTGACTGAGTGCAAGGGACGCAAGCATGAGTATGGCGGGACATGGCAGCAGGAAGGGGTGTAGAGACTGCCCTGGAGGTGAAAAGGCAGGGCCAAGTCCTCTAAAGCTCCAGGTGCTGGGTAATTAGTAACAGAGACTCGACTGTGTGCTGGGCTTTGCGTGCATTTCCTCTTTTGTCCCTCTACACCAGCGGTTCTTAACCTTTTTTGTTCCACGGACCCCTTACTAAGTCCACACTATACTGTGTATTATTTAATAAATATATCTCACCTACACCACCATGTCCCCACAAGAATAATGTGGGTTTTTTTAAAATTTCAATTCAAGCTCACAGACCCCTTGTTAAGAGCCCCTGCTTTACACATTCTCTTGGAGCTGGGATGGCCTGTGCTTTGGGTGAAGAGACCATTTTTTAAACAATACATCATTTGAACTTCCTGGAAGTTATGGGGAGCCACTGAAGGATTTCAAGCTGTAGAATGACCTAAAATTTATGCTGGAAAACAAAAATCAAAGTACTGCCTGTACCTGTGTGGTAGGCTGCTAGAGGCTCCCAGACACGCCCGCCGTCATCCTCAGAACCTCTGCACACAGCCTTGTTTGGAAAAAGGGTCTCTGCAGATGCAATTAAATTAAGGCTCTTGAGATGATGCGATTATCCGGGATTACTCAGGTGGGCCCTGAATATAAATGCTATCACAACTACGGGCCAGGCGCAGTGGCAATGCCCCAGGATGCGTTTATCAATTGCAATGAATGTGCCACACTAATGAAGGATGTTGTTTGTGTGGGAGGTGTGGGGAGTGGGGCATATGGGAATCCCTATATTTTTTGTGTAACATTTATGTAATCTAAGTATCTTTTTTAAAAAAAATTTTAATTCTTTTAAATGAAAAAAAAATGCTATCACAGGTGTCCTTATAAGAGCAAGTCAGAGGGAGACAGACACACATACAAGATGCTGTGAAGATGGAGGCAGATTGGAGCACAGTGAGGCCACAAGCCCAGGAAAGCCGGTAGCTGCCTGGAGCTGGAAGAGGCGAGGAAGGCTTCTCCCCTAGAGCCTCCTGCGGGGGCCTGGGCCCACGGCTCACACCTCTGACCCCTAAAGAGAGTAAATTTCTGGTTTTTTAAGCCCCCAAGTTTCCAGTAATTTGTTAGAGCCACTGCCAGAAACTAATACAAAGTGATTTTCAAAAGTCAAATAATAGGAGGATTTAAAATGAAAAGATAAATGAACAATCTGTTTATAGTGCTTTTTCAATTTATACTTAGACATTATCTATTGACCTTTGCTGATTTAGCTGCCTTTGGTCTCTCCTCCCAATTTCTATGACTTTTATTATTATCTTTCATTCTATTAGTAGTTACTTTTGCAACTCAGAATACTCTATCATCAAATCTAAGACACCAACAATTATAAGATGCACCATTATTTTATATTCCACTAAGATTTTTTTTAAAACACTGCCATTCATACTTTTACAGTATTATCAAGAATAAGGAGCATCCCAGTTTCAGAAATATTAAAGGATGAAAACCATGTGGGCCTCAGGATCCATGAAATACCATAATATCCAAGAATCACTTTATCATGTCCCACCAACCTCAGACACCGCCTCTTGACCAACAATGCGTGTCAAAGATATTAGTGCCCTGTTTTTCCCTCCACTGCCCCTTTGCTCTCTCTGAACTGTTAGCTGCTATAGCTTTACTTTTACATTATAATATTAAAATTTCCATTGTTTTATACTTTGGTTGATTCTAAAACTGAAACCTGGTAACTGGCATTTATATTACTATGATTTTGTAGACATTGTCTCCTTCAGAGCCAAATAGTGTGCTAGCATTATATTTCTTTGTTTGTGGATTCATTTCTTTCTCTATAGACCCATGTGCTATTTAATGGTCAACCCTCAGTTCAACTTGCTCATTTCATAATTAGAGTCTTAATATATTATTTGTCATTGATACATCTCATGCCATTTATAAAAAGCAATTAGACCTTAAAAACTAAGCATTTATACTACCGGTGTTTATAGTTTCTTCTCTTTAACATCACTATTTCTATAGGTCCTTTCTTTAATTCCTCAGTTTATCATCTGTGAAAAGCCAAAAGTGATATTTTAGGCTTTGTGAGCCACGGGGTCTCTGTTGCAAGTACTCAACTCTGCCATCAGGACACAAAACCAGCCATAGTCAATACGTAAATGAATGGGCATAGCTGTTCTGATAAAACTTTATTTACAAAAACGGGCCCTGGGGCAGCAGGTGTAGCTCAGTGGTTGAGCGCCTGCTTCACAAACAAGGTCCCTTGTTCAATCTCCAGTACCTCCTTTAAAAAATGGATTTGGCCCATGGACCTTAGTTTCCCCATCCCTGAACTAGAGGACTAAATCCTGTCCCTCATATCTTGGAATATTGGCAAAATTTCTATCTAAATTTAAATGACTGTGACTGTGACAAGCCCAAAATAAACACCTGAAAATCTAAAATTCTTGAAATGTGGTTTATGTGAGTCACCTTAGAGCCCTAGGAGGAAAGGAGTCTGTTAAAGTTGCACTCTTACATCTCTCCAGTCCTTGAGTAAGTCAAGTAAGACAGAACAGAGAAATATCTTTCATCCAACCACAAATTTCTAGGGCAAAGGTGGCCTTTCAACCACAAAAATAGAATTCTTCCCAGCCTCCACTTCCTGCTGACAAGAAGTGTGAACACTTGGATTTCTAACTGTGAAAGGATGCAATTCATGGGACTTTTTTTTCAAACCACCAAGATGAAACCCTGGGTAATGAAGCTTAAAAGGAATCAGTAATAATTGTTGGAATATTGCCAATGTTTAAGGCTGTCAAATGGAAAATTCTACAGATAATGACATCAGATTCCAAGAAATAGTTCAAACTTTAAAAGGAAATATATACTATATAATAAAATTTCTTATTCACACTATCATTTTTTTCTAACTCAAATTTAATTCTCAGAAACTAATCAATTGGTATTGCCTTTGGAATTATCCATTTGAAAATCTGGGAAAGTAAACCAGCACATAAGATTCATTATTCATATAACCAAAGTAGCCATATTTATGCTTCATTTCAGTATCTAAGCCAATAAGAAACCACTCACTTTACCTGGATGGAATAATAAAAGACAGTTTGGAGGGACTGGTGTAGCTCAGTGGTTGAGCTTCTGTTTCACTTGTACGAGTTCTCGGGTTCAATCCACGGTACCTCCTAAAGAAAAGACAGTTTGGAGTTTAAAATGACCTGACACAATAGGATCTTCTTTTGTTTTTTCTGTAACAATTTCTTGTGATTTCATGCTGGCTTCCTTTTTTCCAAACCCAGAAATAACAGAATCAGAGTCTATAGCCTGGGAGACCCATAACTCTTCTCTGTTCCCCTCTCCTTGTGCTTTGAGTCTCATGACTTTGAGTACAGACACTGTCTCTTCAGGGATGGGGTAAGCATAAAAAAGAAATTTGTCCTTCTCCCTCTAGTTAGTACAGTCGTGTTTCTGCAAGGGAAATTGAGATCCACAAAGATATTATCTAAATATTATTGATTTTTACATCAATATTATATAAGTGCAATGTATTGTTTCTCCCTCCAAAGAGACTGAAATCTTTGTTTCAAAATATATGGGTTTTTTGTTTGGTTGGTTAGTCGGTTTTGTTTTATTTTGTTTTTGAGGTACCAGGGATTGAACCTGGCACCTTATATGTGGGAAGCAGGCACTCAACCCCTGAGCTACAGACACTCCCCCCAAAAATATGTTTAATTATTTACTTGGTTTGCTTTGCAGCAATTATACTTAAATAAACAAAAGACACTTTGTTTTCAATTCAGTGCTTTTAAATGATATTTTTGCATAAGCTAAAAGTTTGGTCTCATTTTCCCAAAAATATACTGTTCACTTCTAACACTGTTTATGGATTAAACTCTAAGCTTAATAAGACTAAAAAGAACCTTTAATGGAAATAGTGTACATGCTTGATTTGGTGGGAAACTCCCCTCATGTGTGATACTCTCAGGATCATACTGTCTCGCCTCTGCATACAGCTGTATGGACTTAACTGAATGATTTTCATTTTTCTGGAGAAAAACCCTTTGTGTTTTAGCTTTCTACTCTTTATTTGTAAATGGGCACACAGATTGACTAAGATGACACCTGTTGTTCCATGCTGACTGAAGCACAGCAGCTGAGGGTTTTGAGATTTAACCGTATTTTGCTCACTTAATTCCATTTCTTCTCATGACCCTCCAGCTGGTTCAACAATACCAAAGCATGTGCCCAAATCAACAGGGGGTGAAAAGGAGGGATTTGTTTAGTAATGGAAACTCAGCCCAAAATGAGGAGTTAAAATTAGCCCTAGCCATTTGTCAATGGAGCTTCAGCAGAAGCTTCCCCCACCCTCTTCAGCTGTTTTTCGGTTTTGGGGTTTTTTTGTGTGTGGGTTTTTGGGGGGTTTTTTTGTGTGTGTGTTTTGTTTTGTTGTACTTCCCTCACCCTTTGTGACAAATTATTACAGGAATCACTGATAAGCGTCTCGATATCTACAGTGTAAGGATTTAAACTTTCCATACAAACTATTCTTCCCTGAAAAATGCAGTCCTCACTGTTTGTCTACTTTGGCCTTCATATTACCTTACTCAGGGCAGTCTTCTTTAAAAAAAAAAAAAAAGTTATTGTATTTTTCCCTGATTATGAAAGTATTAGTACATGTTCCTGGAGAAATTTTGGAAAACAGAAAAGTAGAAAGAAAAAAATTAAAATCACCAATCATTTTGCCATTAAGAAATATTCTTTATATTTTGGTATTTATGAAGTTGTGATGGAAAGTAAGTTTCATAACTTGATTTTTCTTATTTAATAAACTGTGAATAATTTCCCATTAACATAAAATGCTGTGCAGTCATTTAAAAATTATGTTTGTTGGGTATTTCTATAATTTTCAAAACTTTTATTGTAATTTATGCTGTAATGAGCAGCCCTGTAATAAATATTTATTGTATTTCAGGTTGTTTCCTTAGGATAAATGTTGAATAGGGGAAGGGTGAAGAGGAAAGAATGTGTTAGACAAATGGAAAGGCAAGTGTGAAAGCCAGGATGATCTAGAGAACATGGCACATGGAGGAACTGAAAACAATTGAGTAGGGCTTAGGAAACTTGGGAGGGAGTGGGAAGCCTAGGAACTGGAGCAGTAAGTGGATCACAGAGACACCAAAAAGAATTTGGAAGTTTTCCTGAGGGCAGCGAGGCGCTAAAGGAAGGTTTCACCAGAGAGATCCAATTTGCAGTTTGTAGCTTTTCATTTAGTAACATCATTCCGGTGGCAGCTGGAAGAGCGAATCAGAGGCAGGAACGCCAGAGAGGAAGCTGTTACAACAATTTAGGTGAGATATGATGAAAGTCTCAAGAGTAAAGTGGGAGGGAGTAAGGAAGAAAGGAGGGAAAATGGATTAGGAAGAGATTAGGAGGTAAAATCCATAGGACCTGGTGATGGATAGCTGTGAGCATGAGAAAGAAGTAGAGTGAAGGAGGATCTGCAGGCTTCTGGCTTGAGCAGTTGGACAGATGTTTGGACAGTAAACCCAATGGTCTCCTGTCCAAGTGGAGATGCCCAGGAGGCAGCTGGATATAGGGTGTGGAATTCAAATTACAGCTCTGGGCTAGAGCTACAAATGGGATTTTTCAGCATATAGAATCTACCAGAAGCCACATGAATGGAGGAAAGAGGGAGGAGGAGTAAAGAGGAGAAATGGTTCAAGAGTAGGAAGACAAAATTTAACTAGTCTGAATAAACATCTTTCTAAAATACATTGAAACAAGAAATGTAAATTTAAATGAAAATAACTCTTTTTTATTGTTTGCCTCTCATATTAACACAGACTTTCTTATTAAGTTGTAATAACCAGGTTGGGAAAGGATCCTCACAAACCTTGCTGATGGGGACGTGAAATTGATAATATGGGCCTAAATCCTTAAAAATCTTCAACTCTTTGATCCCACAGTCCATTTTTTAAAAAGAGTAGGAGGGGAGTGGATGTAGCTTAGTGGTTAAGCACCTGCTTCCCATGTACAAGGTCCTGGGTTCAATCTCTAGTACCTCCTTAAAAAAAGAGAGAGAGAGAGAGAAGGAATCGTGGTTGAAAGGGAAAGTCTAAGGTCCTGTATATTACTAGAAGGAAAGCTAAAAAGTGTAACTTGGAACTGTATAGCATAACAAAACCTCGTGTGAAATGAGCGTGGGTAATATTGCATATAGAATACTTTTTTCTTTGAAACAGAACAAATGTCCATTGATGTTACAAGACGTTAAAATCAGGCAAAAATATGACTATATATGTTGTATTTTTAACTATACATTACTATGGACAGTAATGTATAGTAATATATTAATAATCTTCCATTAAAGATTTTTTTAAAAAAGGAAATACACTAAGTGAAAGAAACTAGACAAATGTTTAGATTGTTTGACTCCATCAATACAAAATATAAATACAAAGAAATTAGATGGAAACAGAATAGCAGCTGTGTATGCCAGGGGAAGGATAGAGAGATTGAGAGGTGATTATTAAGGCATAGAGTTTTTTTGTCTGTATTATTATTATTATTATTATTATTATTATTATTTAATGTAAACACCCTAATATTGAAGTAATGAATGTACAACTCTATGATTGATACCAAATACCATTGATTGTACACTTTGGATGAACTGTATGTTTTATGAATATGTATCAATAAAATTGATTTTTAAAAAAGAGTGGGAAGGCAAGAGGACAACAGAATCCAAGTGAGAAGAGTGTGTAAGGTTCCAGTGAAGGCAGAAAATAAACTATTGACTGAATTCAGTGCTTTGGAAAACTCAGGGAAGCAATGTGAGATGATGAAGTCTAGCTTCTTAAATGTAGACTCTCATTCATTTTGTAATCACAAAGCAAAATAACCTTAGTTTAAATCAAGTTAAATGGAGTTGTTTTACATCTAATAGTGGGACTGAGGGCCTTGTGCTGCTGTGACAGAATGGGCAATGAACTCTTAAGACCAACATAAGACTTATAGTGTGACTATTTACCTAGTATTGGCTCTCTTCTACTTTTAATATTTCCACATGTATGCTTCTTATATTAGTCCAAACACCCTGCTATGGGCACTTTTTTTTTTTTTAAGATTTATTTTTATTTATTTATACATCCCTTCCTTGCTGCTTGTTCTTGCTGTGTTCATTGCTTTTGCGTTCTTCTGTGTCTGCTTGTCTCCCCCTGCTGAGGCATCATGCCGAGTCAGCTCACCATGTGGCGGCTTGCCCTGCTTGCAGCAGCCTGCATTCTCGAGGCCCCGGGAACCGAACCCGGGGCCTCTATGGGCACCTCTTTTAAGGCCATGGGTCACTATAACATGCTGCAGTACCCTGTTTAAGTTGCTATAAACAATCTCTTAATTTCTGAGTTGGTATTATTGAATAGGCCCCATTGGTAGCAGATATACAATTGTGTAGATGTTCAAAAGAAGGCAGGTCATATATGGTTGGGGGATAAAAGAAGGATGGAGATGATAAAAAGATTCAAAGAAGGAACATTTTTATCATCCCTTTGTCTCTGATACTTGTTTTAGAGAACTACCTTCTCACCACTTAAAATTAGAAGTTGTCAGTAGACTTCTCAGTAGACAGATTGGAGCCAGGGATGACACAGTGCAGGATCTTGAGAGTATCCTTAACCTGTCTGTGGGAGCCTAATGGATTGGATACCACTTCATGACAGATTGGCTACTTGGTAATGGTGGTTTGCAGCCAGCCCATGATGTAGTCATTAAGAGTGAGTTTAAGGGGAAGCAGATGTGGCTCAAGCAATTAAGCTCCTGCCTACCACATGAGAGGTCCTGGGTTCAGTGCCCAGTGCCTCCTAAGAAGGACAAGCAGGACAGCAAGCTGACATGACGGGCAGGTGCGGTGAGCTCACGCAACAAGATGACACAAGAGACACGAGGAAAACATAATGAGAGACACAACAAAGCAGGGAGTGGGGCCGGCTCGATAGCCCAGTGGATAGGGCGCCGGCATACCACATGGGAGGCCCCGGGTTCGATTCCCGGGGACCTCTCCTAGCGGGCAGACCGCCTTGAGAACGGCGGGCCGCCATGGGCGGGCCGGAGCCGCCGTGGGCAGGGCAAGAAGCTGCCACGGACAGGGCGGGAGCCGCCACGGGCAGGGCAGGTCACCCGCAGATGGAGCACAGCCAGCCACCCACGAACTGAAGCAAGCGCTGGCCGTGAACGGACGCAGAGACCGCCCACAAGCGGGGAAAGCCGCGCCTGCGCAGTGACCACTCTCGGCGCGTCGCCGCAGCGGGGGGGGAAGGGGAGATATGTAATAAAATAAAATCTTTAAAAAAAAAAACAAAAACAAAGCAGGGAGTGGAAGTGGCTCAGGCAATTAGACACCTCCCTCCCACCTCAGAGGTCCCAGGTTCAGTTCCCGGTGCCTCCTGAAAAGACCAGCACACAACAAGCAGACACAGCAAATGCAAACAACGAGGGGGTGGGGAAAAATAAATAAATGAAATAAATCTTTTTTAGAAAAAGTGAGTTTAAGATTCAAGTGCCCTGACCTCTGAGATGGTGCCATTTTGTGATTCTGGATGCTAGTGTTAAGACATGATTTTTTTTCCTGTTCGGTAAGCAATCTTAAAAATAATAACCAATGCTTAATACTGTAGGCTTAAGTGTTATACCAGTCACTTTTCTCCATATTTCCGCATTATTGTCTATGTACATTTGGAATCTAATTCCCATGCTAATTATGTTTGTCAGATGTTAGAGTAACCTATCCAAACCTTCACTGAAAGTAGCTCCTATTATGCATCATTATGTATGTACATGGTCATTTTTGTTAAACTAATATAGAAAATTGTTACAGCTCAAAAACAAAAAGACAACCCAATTAAAAAATGGGCAAAACACATCAATAGACATTTCTCCAAAGAGGATATACAAATGGTCAAAAGCACATGAAAAGATGCTCAGCATCATGAGCCATTAGGGAAATGCAAATCAAAACCACAATGAGACACCATTTCATACTCACTAGAATGGGTGTGGAGAAATAAAAACACTCACTGCTGGTGGAATTGTAAAATGGTGCAGTCTCTGTAGAAGAAGGTCAGCAGTTCCTCAGAAAGTTAAGTATAGAATTACTATATGACCCAGAAATCCCACTTCTAGGTATATACTCAAAAGAATTGAAAGCAGGTACTCAAACAGATATTTGCATGCCGATGTTCGTAGTGGCATTCACAATTGCCAAAAGATGGACTCAACCTTGGGTTTCTTCATCCCATCAACTGATGAATGAATAACTACATACAATGGAATATTATTCAGCCATAAAAAGGAACGAAGTTCTGATATATGCAACAACATGGATGAACCATAACGACATCGTTTAGTGAAATAAACCAGACACCAAAGGACAAATATTCTATGATATCACTAATATAAAATAATTAGAGTAAGTAAATTTGTAAAATCAGAAACTAGAATATAGGTTACAAGGTACCAGGATAGGGGTAGGGAATGGGGAGTTAATGCTTAAATTATACAGAGTTTCTATTTGGGATGATGGAAAAGTTTTGGTAATGGGTGGTGATGTGTAGCAGTTTGATATTATTTATGAATTCCAAAAAGAGATATAGATTATGTTTGTAAACTGGTCTGTTCCTCTGGGTATGATACCCTTGATTTAAATTCAAAGGTTTTAAGTTTACTTGAATAAATCAAGATTAGGACTTTGATTTGACCACATAGAAGTGAGTCCCTGCCTCTTTGGTGGGCTGATACAAACGGACACTCAAGAAGACCCACAGAAGAAGAAGATACACAGAAGAGGAAAGAACTTGGTCATTTGGCTCTGCCATGTGACAGAAAGGAGGAGACTCAAACAGCTCAGGGAAGAAAGACTCAAACAGCTCAGGGAAGAAAGACAAGCCCCCCCAGGAAGAGAGACAAGCCCTATGCCAGCCTACAGCTGAGATCGGAAGAAGCTGGGCCTACAGAGCCTTAAGAGGAAGAAGGAAAGAGAGACCAGGAGAGATCACCTGCCACCTTGCTTCAACACACGGCTACCGACTTTGGTGAGAAATTAACCTTAAATTGGACTCTTTAGGGCCTCATAACTGTAAGCGTTTACCCCAAATAAATACCCTTTATAAAAGCGAACAGATTTCTGGTACTTTGCATCAGCACCCCTTTGGCTGACTAATATATGGTGATAGTAGCACAACATTGTGAATATAATTATCATTGTTGTATATATTTGAATGTGGTTAAAAGGGGAAATTTTAGGTTGTATATATGTTACTAAAATAAAAAATAACATAGGCGTGTACAACACAAACAATGAACTTTAATGTAAACCATGGACTATAGTTAATAGTACAGTTATAAAAATGCTCTTTCATCAGTTGTAACAAATGTACCACACCAATGCAGGGAGTTAATAATAGGGTGGTATATGGGAACCCTGTATTTTATGCATGATTTTTTGGTAAACCTACAACTTCTCTAATAAAAGAAAAAAAAAGAAAAAGAAAAGAAAAAGTATAGAGAAGATTGTTAATGCTTCAAGCCAGGTTTAGAAAATTGGAGATTAATATCTCTAAATGCTGAACTGATGCCATTTTTTTTTCAGGGAAAATAATGACCTTTATAGAATCTTTTTCCAACAACATTCTTATTTGCCCTCCGTCAAGTTTTGTCCTGTATTGTAAAGTAAGATCAGTGTGTAAATCAGAACTCTTTCAGATGAAATGACCAGTTTCAACCTAAAATTGAGTGGACTGGAAGGAACTGGGGTAGGTCACAGAGGTTTAGCCTGGGGGGACTTCAAACACTAGAAGCAAGGTGTTCATTACCATCTATTTTTCTCCCCCTCCTGCCTCTCCCTTTTTTCTCACCCCCCCCCCCCAATCTTTGTGTGTTTGCCTCATTTTGTCCTGGTACAGGCTTCTTCCTCACAGCGGAAATCTTGGCCACATGCAGTTCCAAATTTGCATTATGGCAGCTTAGCAACTTAAAATCTTTCTCACTTCAAAATATATAGACCCCAAGGAAAGTATCTGATTGGCCCAGTTTTGATCACATGGCATCTGCCCCAGTGATTTATACTGAGGCCAGGGGTGGTGGCATGCTGTGATTGGCTGGCCCAGATACATGCCCATCCCTGAGGCTGTGGTATGGAGTGGGGGTGGAACAGTTCTTCAAAAGAAGTGAAGACGGATTACTAAAAGAAGGGGGCAGACCAAAACCAATGTCAACTATGTTCAAGATCAAGATGTTCTTTTCTCTTGAATGATATCTTTCATTATTGTCCCAGAGAGTCCTGATGAGTCACAGTGAAATTATTATATTCTTGAAATTAAACTAGCACTTAGTCTGTATTTTTTCCCGTTCCTCTCCAGTGTTTTGTTGTTGTTGTTTTTTACTTCCTATGCTGTACATATATCTTGTGTGGTGATATAATTATTACGGCTTTAAAAGTCCATTGACATACATTATCTCATTTAATCCTTACAACCATCTAAGCCATTTGTTATTTTAGTAAATATATTTTACGGATGGACAAAACATTTAGAGAGATTCTGTGACTTACCAAGACCACAGATATAGTGTGATGGAGGTACATGATTAAGGCAGATCTTCTGGCTCCTTTGCCAGTTCTCCTTGGTGTCAGGCACTTTAGATATCTGTTATTCATGGCTTTTTACTTGTTTTTGTCTGGCTGTTCCTGGAGAACCGAGACCGTGCCATCTACTTTTACGGCAAGCCCTCATAGCCCCTCCTCTAGTGCTACAGATCTGACTGGTAATGAACTGAGAAGTTTAAGACCCTATTGTCACAAGGAAAATTGTTATGAGTTTGGAGATATAAAATGGTAAAATAGTATGATACTGTTTAAATAAAATTTAGTATATGCAAAAAAAAGGCCCTATTGTTTGCATATACTACAGCCTTCAGTTGTGGAGCCCCTTATAGTAAGAGGACCCTTTGGTTTCCTGTGTCTGTTTACATGTTGGGAGTCAGCACAGGCACTCTTCCCAATCTCTGGAGAGCCTCTGCAAGCGCTGCCAAGACTATGGAGAGGAGGGTTCTTCTCTCAACTCTGGGGGTGTCTCTCCTCCTGGGCCCCTGCACTGTCTTCCCTCAGGGAGACCACAGAAACTCCTTAGCATCCTGAACCTAAAGCCATTCCTTAAGCAAAAGACACCTGTGCCACCAAACACTGTCACAAGTCCAGAGTTCCACCCACCCAAAAGGAGCACCCCCAGCACCCCCACCCTGGCCACTTCCAGCAGTTTGGTACCCCTAGATTCCTCTTATTTAAAACAAATCATCACCTCCAAAGAGGAAAGAGTTTTAAGATGGAACAGAAAAAGGGCCAGGCGTTCCTGTAGCCCCTGTATTCTTCCTCAGGGAGCACCTTCTTGGAGCTGCAGAATAGGTCCTACCCTTTTCCTTTCCTGGTGGGTTTGCTTCCTTCCCCTCTGTCCAAGCGGCTTGCACCGCTGAAGTGACTACTTTCCTTCTGTTTCCCACTCTTGTCTCCATTGTATGTCTGTGATGCCTTCTGGGACCCCTCCCTGAGTAAGCTGCGGTGGCTTGTTTCGTGATGATTCTTCTCAATTGGAGTTCTCTGCTCCAATTTACCATGAATTACTCTCAGAGAAGACCTAATCGCTCTAATACTAGATAAGAACAGTAGATTCAAACCCAGTAGAGAGGAGTGTGTTTGTGTATGTGTGTACTCAGAGTTTTGATGTTGGCTGTACATATGAA